>JANHZT010001120.1:113094-125548 GCA_032468215.1 Stegonotus admiraltiensis
GTACTAACCAGGAGGGACACGGGTCCAGTAAACAGGTGGCCGCATTAAGTCTCCCCAAAATCCTGTCCACGCCATCAGGGGTCACAGAGTCAAATTCCTCCCAGATAACATTCTCAAGACTAGTCCCCGCCATCTCTCCCGAATCTACCCAGTCAGAGTCCAGGTCCTCCCAAATCTGAGCGATTTTGTCATACAGATATCGTCCGAAATCCCCAGCCCTGCCATTGGATATTTGGTATCCAAAGTATATTTGATATTTACATTATCTCAATTAAGCATACACTCCTGAAAAAATGTATTGAAATACTACCTATGATTACTTCTAATGATTGAAATTGCAGTGTTTTATTAGTTATAATAGTCTGCTGATAATGGCATTCTTTTCTTATGGCTAATCAAATTTTGCTGTATGTTTGTCTCTTGTGTGATCGGTCAGAGGTGTTCTGTATTAGATTTCTTGGGGGTTTACTCCATGTTCAATTTGAGGAAGGTCTTTCTAACTCCTTTTGCCCCTCCACATTGCTCTCAATGTTTTATAGTTAATGGAAGACAATTGAGGGATCCGCTTCCTAAGAAATAAGTAAAAACAGTAGTAACAGTATAGAAGTGCCATAGATTCTGAAGATTACATTTATGGCCATTATACCATATTCATGTTCTTTTATAGTTGAACTAGCTATGATTATGGATCGTTTGTATGGAGGAGTCTGCTATGCTGGCATTGATACAGACCCAGAGTTAAAGTACCCCAAAGGTGCTGGTAGAGTGGCTTTCTCCAATCAGCAGAGCTATATTGCTGCTATTAGTGCACGCTTTGTCCAGCTCCAGCACAATGACATCGATAAACGGGTAAGTGAAGCATCTTTGGTTGGCTTAACTGTTCAGACATGTTGCACAGATTCCTGGTGAAGTTGCACCATTCATTGATCTATATTCCAGGATTACCCAGTGTGGCTAAAAGTTGCTTTACAGAGACTAAGACTATAATATAAATAGTACATTTTTCAAAAATGCTTTAGAATAGGTAGGTAGTACATGTTTTGATCATAGTGTCTAATATGTTTACAAGAAAAATAAAGCAGTATGAGAAAGGTAGAAATTCTAATAAAATATTAAGGCTAAATATATTTTAACATGGAACATAAATATGCCTGATAGTTTTACAATAGTTCTCCCTTTCTGACTATTTGTTCAGCATCTCTTTGAACTTATGATGGCAGTAAAAAATTAGTCTTACAACTAGTCCTCAAATTAATGGCCATCACAGCACTTGGCAACTTCCATGCATTTATGATTGTCACAGTGTCCCACAGTCATGTGATTGTCTGTTGTAACCCTCACAACCAACTTCCAATAAGCAAAATCAATGGAGAAGCTGGAAGAAGTCACAAGTTATGGTCACATGACATTGTACTTAATGACCCACAGTGATTCGATTAAAGACCATAGCTGGAACTGATGTCACAAGTCCATGCTATCACACAACAACTGCACCACTCAGCAAAAAAGTTGCCAATCCCAACTGTGGTCAGTAAGTGAGGAATATCTGTATAAGCCTTTCCATTCTAAATCTCTAGTGAGGTTAAACTTGAGAAAAAAGAGATGCTAAATATTCCTTGTATAGGAAAATGGGAAATGACAGCAATATTTTAACAATGATTAAATTAAAGGCAGAATTTCTTTGGTAATTTACGTAACAAAAACCAAGCTTTCCTATAAATACTGTGAAATATGGAAATTTAGCTGTGATCCTGAGCTCAAATTTCTGGAATCAATAGCTAGAATCTTGATACCAAGAGAATTGCCACAGGATTGATAACAAGGAACTCTTCCCATTATTCATTCTTCTTGTTCCCTGATCTGCAAGAGATAATTGCAATAATATATGACCCTGATAACTCTCCTCTTTTCCATGTCTATTTGTTATTTATATTTTTATATCTTCTAAATGAAAAGCCTGCCTCTTTCACTCAATGGGCTGTATTCAAGTATAGCCATCAGCTGAGATAACTGTATTCCCACCACCACCATCTCCACCAGCTTATGTCTATAGGGTCTGCGCCATAACAGACTTACAATTTATGAGAAGAGTGTGTTGGTTATTTTTTTCTGATACAGTTTTTTAAATTTGCAACATGATATGACAAGATATACCAATTCAAATTACCACTCCTATTCAATATATGTGATTTCTGAAAGCTGAAAAACTTTTCAGAAACGAAATTTCTCTTTATTTTAAAGCTAGGGCGTTCTGGCTTTTGTCTACTTTGTGAGAGGTTGCACTAGAGTTATATGGGGTTCTGCTCAATTCTGATGTGCAAGGCTCATTCCCAAATACTCTTTATTTACTGACTGACTCTGTACCTGTCTCCTTTTACAGGTGGAAGTAAAGCCATACGTGCTTGATGATCAGATGTGTGATGAATGCCAGGGTACTCGCTGTGGCGGAAAATTTGCCCCGTTCTTTTGTGCCAATGTTACCTGCTTGCAGTATTACTGTGAATACTGTTGGGCGAGCATTCATTCTCGGGCTGGACGAGAGTTCCACAAGCCACTCGTGAAGGAAGGCGGCGACCGGCCCCGCCACGTGCCCTTCCGTTGGAGCTGAGGCCCGGGCCGAAGGCCAGCAGTACTGGAGCCAACTGGATTGAAGGGGAAAGGAGTGCTGCCTCAGGGCTTTTGTGTTCTGGAAATCTGTGCATTCATCCTTGACTTTAATGAAGAGATGGGTCTTTTTATTATGATGATGGTTATGATTATAATGATGATTATGATGATGATTATGATTATTTACAGTCACATTACTGAACGCTATGTCCAGTATAATACAAGCCTAGCAGAGTGTAACTGTACTGATTTTGCACTTTGATTCACACAAACATCTGCTTGGTACCTTAATTTCTTACCTGAGACTTGTCACGGCTAACAATAAGTAGACTGCTATGGTCATCAGCCTCCACTAGGTTGGTGTATATGTGATTAAGATTTTTTTTTATTATGTACTTTTATTTTAAAACTGGAGCATGCACTTATTTTCAGAAACTTTGATTTGCCCCTAGCACATGATTTACCAAAGGTAACACTCACAAGTAGGTGGCAGATGTAGCAAAAATTTACAGTGGATATTCAGCAATCATTCAGAGTAGGAATAACCCTAAACAATATTTAGTTGCTATCTATTTTTACTGATAAGGATGATACCTCATAAGCCGGATCACATTTTCTCCACCCCCCACCCCTACCTCCCCATCCCTTTTCTGTTTTGCTGAGGGTTTCCTATTTGTTTAGGCCTTTTAGTGTTATGTAAATGTATGCTGCAATAGCTTTTGCTGCTATTAAGATGGTATTACTAATACCACATTACTCTATTCAAGCTAGGGTATCATTTAAAAAGATAATTATGTGATTTAAAACAGTGATGGCTGCTGAAAGAAGATCAGTAGAGCATTCAGAAAGCTTCCAAGGAAGGTCAATAGTTTTGACTGCATGTTTAATCAGGTTGACGCATGCAATAATTTTTTTTATAGATGTCTAATACAAAAATCTGCCCACAGTGCACCAATTAAGATTCTATGTAGGCTACAAAGTACTCAATAAAATAATTTAAAACACACACACACGCACAGGTTACTGACTGGAGGAAGGCATGTCTAAGTCTATATAGATGCTTCTGAAATTAAAATCAGACCATAGCCGTATCACCTATATTACGACAAGATATTTTTTAAAAAGAATAGATGTAGAAATATCCTTAAACAGATTTGTGAATGATAGACGAAGTACTTTGCGGTGCTCTGTTCTATATTGTGCAATTTATTTTATATAGTAAAGTGATTATGTCTAGTACTGTGATCAAACTAACTGTTTAAGCCTCTATGTCTACCATTCACACTCTTTTGAAAATTCAACCATAGACACAAATACATATGCACACTCACAAAATAAATGTTGAGCTCTTAGTTCCTATCTCATAAATGCTTGCACTATTTATGTAGTTGCAGCCCATGTCCAGGAAACCAAAGAGCTCACAATAGCATATGTACACTACCAGCTTAGATAGCGGCTAATAAAACGGGGCACATTTTTGATTGGGAATAGCGGTGCTAAAGAAATGTCTACATACAAAAATTAACTTGGGTATGATATTTAATTTCTTAAATCCTGGATGTATCCTGTGAAGCTTGAATATATTTGAAATCTAATCTGAACAGTGGACATTTTTTTAGCATATAATATGGGGCTACAAGGCAAACACATAAACACATATTGGTGTGCTATTTATGAAAATGTGAGAATGTGTACATTATTTTTCTGGGTTTTCTGTGGGTTTATTCTCTCCCCCCACACCATCCCTAGTTTTGGAGGTCTGGGGACAGTCTGACTGGATATGGCGCCGCATAGTAGATGTTGAAATGTCCCCATTTTGAGTGTTGGGATGGCCTTGTTAATGTAACTTTCTACATTTTCTTTTAGTATTCGGTTGGAATTATTGGCTTGGGGTGGGAGGGGGAGAAAATCTTTCTCTGTTGAAAAAAATAGTTTTTTACTGGTTTAAAAATATTCATTCTTCTTGGTATCCCTTTTGCAATTTCTCCTGGGCATTTTTGTGATATTGCTTTATCTAGCCCAGCAATCTATTATGTTTTGTTTGGGGTTTTCTTCTTCTTTTCCCTTCTTTTTTTCATCTATACAAGATTTGTTATGCACTACTTTTTGTAACTAGACAGTTTTCAATAGTTGGCAGATTATTCTTTTTTAAAGAAAAAAGGCATGCTTTCTGACTGACATGATCTTTTGCAATACCTCAATTTTGAAATATAGGAAAGAAAATATTTTCTAAGTAAGTTTATTCAGAAAAAATATATATTAATTTAATTCTGTGAGGAAATGATTTAACAGATGGGTAACTTTATTTTTTTCATGCTTATTTGCGTTTTTGAAAATGAAGAAGTTAGAGCTTTATAACTGTATTGAAGATCATAGCTATCCTACCGAAGTCTACCTAATTATGTGAAACAATTAAACATTTATGAAGAAATATCTCTTTTCCACATACAAACATAGCTGGAAAGAAAGGAAAAAGGGGGGGAAGAGATGCTGGAAGTTATGTAAAACGATCAGATTAAAATGAGTACAGCAAGAAAATTTAAAAACAAACTGCTTTGGTGCTGGAAGTTGTGAACAGAAGGTGAAAAACCTGTTTTGCCCTTAATTTGTATATTTATAATCAAGCGATTATGCACGACTGACCAGAATTGTGAGAGTTCTTCTGTTTGTATTTTTTAAAGATAATTTTTAGTTTATTAAATTATAACAAGGTCCCCTTTTGTTTTGTAAATGAATGTGCCCCCCCCCCAGGTTGTTAATATCTTACCCCATTATTCTAAGAGGGTCCTTCCAGAAAAGAAGTTATTTTTTAAAACAAAGTGTTCGGAACTGCAACTGGATGAAGGAGCCCCTGGGTACAACAGGCCCACTTGTGGCCTTCCCTCGATGCGAGACTTGAACTAGTCGATTTTCTTTTTGAAAGCAACTTAACCTCGACTATTTGTTGTTATGTGCAATACTGTTTGTACTGTTTGTATAAAAAAGAAAAAGAAAAGAAAAAAGGCATAAATCTTTATTGCAAATTTATTTTCATTGCAAACTTTAGACATTGTGATTCACTAAGATCATTTTTCTACTGTCAAATATGTACCTTTTCTTCATGCTGGTATTTTTTCAATAGTAATGTAGCCTTTGTACTGAGACAGATTTTCATTGTTATTTTTAGAAAGATTTTTTGCTAAGAGAAATTTAAACATTGACATATTTTTCATTTTTATTTCAGATTTTCTTTAAGGAATGCTTTCTCAACCATTAATATAGTTGTTTCTGGGAGAGACTTTCATATCTGGTCAATGTCATTAATATTATTTTGTATTTTTACTTGGAATAAATTAATTTTATGATGCTAATTCTTTAAAAGTTTATTTTTTTCATTTTCAGTTATTTTTGAAGCTAAAAAACCTTTGTAATATTGTTACTAAAGTGTCTAGTTTTTTGAAATGCAAAGCTTTATGTATTAACTTGCTGATGTGGTTTACAATGGTGTGAAAATGGTTGGATATGTGAAATGATTGAAAAACTGTAATGAATAATTGGGCAATAAAATTACAGAATGAAGCAGGAAAATGATGTGATATTTTTTAGAAGCTTTTTCCTTTATCAGAATGATTTAGGAAGACAATAGGGATGTCACAGTACCAGTTCGCTGTCTAGATTTGTACAACACCAATGTTAATAAAACACTGTTGCTGTTGTAATTCACTCCAATCTGTAGAAATAACAGGTCTACAATCTTGGCTGTTTAGCATCCTACCAATTTGCTTCCTCACCATTACCATGGGCACATCCAGTACTGTTGCACAGTGGGTGCAAGGGTGAAAAATATAAATGGAACTACGCAGCATTAAGGCTTGGCTAAGTCACTTCTTCCGTACCCAACCATCCATCCTCTTTTTTGCTTTTTTTTTTAACTATTCCCTCTTAAATCTCTCCCAAATGGCTTCTGGGTGATCTGCCATGCTTTTATTTATTTATTAAACCTGTCTTTCATGCTGCATTTCCCTGCGCCTCTTTACATGGTAATTCAGAACAAATGGAGGAAATTGTATAGTATCTCCATAATGTTACAGTGTACCATACAGTGTAAGTTTCTCATAGTTAGTGCTATCTAATGCATGTATAGGAACCCTTATTACCTGATCTGAGCACTTTTTTCAAGCTGCTTGTATATTTCTCCCTTTCTTGTGTTAGGCCTCTTATAGCATAAGAACAGCATCCGTTGCTGCTATAAAAAAATAACACTGCATCATTTTTTGTAGTTCATCTCCACCTTTGCCTGTCCTACCATTTACTCCAATACTAGCAAAACCTCTGTGTGGAAGCTGGATACTGTTATCCCTTCCTTTAGATCAATGTTTCTTAGACTTGGCAACTTGAAGATACTGTATGTGGACTTCAACTCCCAGAATTCCCCAGCTAGCTTGGCTGGAGAATTCTGGAAGTTGAAGTCCCCACATCTTCAAATTACCAAGTTTGAAAAAACTTGCTTTAGATCCTGCAACTCAAACTGGTGTTACATAAACAGACGATACAATGGCCTTCTCCAGATACATCCGTGGTCAGATTTTATCTGTTTTTATGAGGACTTCAGCTGAAGGGAAGCTGTCCCAGGATCTCTTGTGGAAATATCTAGAGTTGGCCTTTGTGAGTTCTTTGTAAGTAATGTACAGGCAATTTCAAATAGTAAAATTTAGACTCTAGGTTCTATGGTTGGAACATACACAAATTGTAAAAGCATAATACAGTAGAAGTGAAGGAGAATTTTTTTCAGATTCCTGCAAGAATGGAATGAGGTGAGTGTGTTCTTACACTCCTGCCTACACACTTGCCTTGTAGGAAGGCAGGGTTAAAAGAAAATTGTATTACAAATATGCAGTTATTATAGATTTCATTATCTTTGTTAGAGTAGTACAAAAATACAGTGCTTTACTGGGAGAAAATCTCCTATGTTAATATTTCAGTATTGTGACATCTCTACTTGCAAGATACGAGTGAAAGATTAGTCACAGATTGATTTTTTAAACTATTTTTGTTAAACCTGCCTTTTATGTAGTTGCTTTTTACACCAGTTTGTATAATGTCAGCATTCCTTTTTTTCCACTTCAAAAGTTCTCTTAATTTCTACTGTTGTAGTGTTTCTGTCTTAACCATAGAGTCTGCTCTAATATTCATGCTATGATTTACTCCTGAATAGAAGAGCAAGAGCTGTTACGTTGTTCTGCACATTTTAAATTTATTTAACATTGTTTAGCAACAAATAGATATTCAGGGTGCTAATACAGGAAAATCATTTCTGCTTTTTTTTTTTTGCTGGTTTGTTTCTGGATGTTGTTCTGTTGGGGTATAAAGTATTAGGTATTTGTAATTTGCTGTCTAAAATAATGGAGATGAGTGTTCACAGCTAAGATCTCTGTACTTGTTTTTTTTCAACTGACTGATTTTCATTGTACCATATCTTTTATTACATGTTCTCTTTAGACTGGTTTTGCTAGTAACCCTAAAAGGCTTTTACCTTTTATTTTTTACTTTTTTGGCTTGGACTAATGCTTTGTATGGAACTGCAGTACTGTGACTAAACATGAAGCTCCACGCTGCTATTGCTTACAACTGCTTCAACTTTGTAGTTTGGAATTAATTTTTTTTTCTGTAATAACTTATTAAATCTAGTTGTATGAAGTACGGAAACTTGTCATCCTTTGAATACTAAAAAAAAAAAGCAACGGGGAAGATACAATCAAATTAGAAATTGGAAATTTAAAGAACACACAGCTTCGGGTACACATTACACTTTAACAGAGCACACATTTAAATAGTCTTTTCATTATCGTTTTATGTATCGCCAGAATTCATCCAGAGCAGGGGTCACCAACTTTTCGGACCTCAGGGGCCACTAAATTCATAATTTTAAATCCCGCAGACCACTAATACTAATTTTTTAAAAAGATAAATAGTATTTAGTGCAATATAAAAAATGCAAATAATTTTTCTGCAGACCACCAAAATTTTCTTGCGGACAACCGGTGGTCCGTAGACCACCAGTTGGTGACTACTGATCCAGAGCATTTGACACCAAAGCGCAGTTGCACAAATGCAAGAGGCATAATATCTACTTACTCAGATCCTAAGAGATTGTCACTCAGTATCTATCAAGATTACAATCATTTTGTTCTCATTTCTCGTGTCAGATGAATTCTGTACATTGAGGCAAAACCCAAGTGTGTTTGTTGGAAGAGGAGAAAGATGGCATACTGCAATTTTGCAACTGCTGAAAAACATCATTCTGTTCTTCCTCAGCACAATTTCAGAACGCTACTTTATTTCTCCACCCTGGGATTTGTTTCCTAGGTCCTTGTGTTATACTTTGATCACTGAGACCTATTGAGACAGTCACGGGGCCTCAGGAGCAGTGGTGGGATTCAGCCAGTTCACACCACTTCGGGAGAACCGGTTGTAAGAACAGGTTCTTATCTATTACAAATCACCGCAAACAACATTTCTGATACATCGAGGTTCAAATATCCTCATTTGGTTTTTAATAATAATTTTTTTCCTTAACAGTTTAATTGGAAACTTTCCCAATATCTCATTTCCAAGAGTCATAAGTCTTTGTTGTAAATATTTTTGTAGCACCCTTTGTTCAGCAAATCTCTCTGTAAGTGAAAACACATCATTTCTTCTCAATTGTTGTCTGGTTAAGTACAGTAAATCCATTCTCCAAAGTTGATTCATCTTGCCAAGAAAGTCCAGTCCATCCCTCATCAATTTCATTATCTCTGAATTTCTTGTACAGGTAGTCCTCCACTTACAACAGTTCATTTAGTGACCGTTGAAAGTTGCAACAGCTTTGAAAATTGTGACTTATGACAGTTTTTCAGAATTACAACCTTTGTAGCATCCCCATGATCATGTGATCTAAATTCAGATGCTTGGCAATGGTTTGTATTTATGACGGTCGCCATGTCGCGGGATCACGTGATCCCCTTTTGCCACCTTCCGACAAGCAAAGTGAGTGGGGAAGCCTGAGTCACTTGATGCCCAGGTTACTAACTTGTCAACTGCAGTGATTCTCTTAACTGTGGCAAGAAAAGTTGTAAAACAAGGGCAAAATTCCCTTAACGTATGTCTCACTCAACAACAGAAAGTTTGGGCTCAATTGTGCCCGTAAATCGAGGACTACCTGCACTTATGCCCCTTTTAGCCTTTTTCGACACAGCCTGCAATTCTTGGATGAGACACTTTTGCCTTCAGATTTTGCGGTTCCAACCCAGATTCTAATCCATCAGACTGCAAATCAGGTCCAACTGTTATCCTCCACCTTTGAGTAATATCCTGGAATTGCTTCAAAACCATTGCTGACCCATCAAAATTTTTATTAAAAATTTCAAATAAAGTTTGTGAGACAGCATTTTTTCAAAGGCTTCGCAGAGAGCTTTATCTCTTTTTTGTAGACAAACAGGTCTTTACATAAAAAAGAGAGAGAAAGACAGACATACCATAACAAAACATCCACAGAGAAAACTTGATATACGATTTCCCAGAATATAAAGTAATCAAAAGAAAAGAAATGTTCCCATCAAATGTTAAAAAAAAATAAGACCAGAACTTTTGAAAAACTAATAAAAACAAAACCCTTATAGTAAAATCAAATATAGATGTAAATCAAATTGAAAAGCTTTCACTACCAGAGAGTTAGTTTTCTCACCACTGGCTTCCTTGCTGTGAAAGAGTGAAAATGGTTTAGAGTTCCAAAGTAAACAGTAAGAAAGGGAAAACTTTATAAAAATCCAGCAAGGGGTTATAGGATAGATCAGCCTTCAACCAGTCAGTTCAAATGTAGATAAAAATGTAAGAAAAGCTATAAGAATGCAATTAAAACCAGGGCATGCTTGAAAAAACGAACAGTTGAAGGGAAGAGATGGTAAGAGACCAGATGGCTCCTACTGAGAATTACGGTCATCAACTGTCCCATTCATTCATCCAGTGAAGAAAGACTCTTGGGCCATTGTTTTGTCAAGAGTATACTTTACTGGAGTACTTTAAATGGTTACAGCAGAATAGCAAAGCTGGTTCTGGCATTTTCATGCACAAACAAAACCATCTCCTGTATTACCAACAAATGTCCAATTAGGTGCTGTATGCCTTTGGTTTCCCCGGCATTTCTGCTTTGCACTTGGATGGGTAACCTTGGTTAGCAGATGTTCCTCATTCCTCGGTCAGCGCGCTTTGGTTTCCCTTCCTCCCCTCCCCATCTACTCACTGCATTCCAATCCTCTTCCCTCCCCCTGTTGCTAATGTCAGACTGTTGGTTTTTGCAAAGCTTGGCTTGAGGAATGGCACCCATGCCACCTCTGAAGGTACACTATCGTCCAAGGGTTGTTCTGGGTCATTCCTAGTGCCCCCATTTGAATCCAGGGAGCATAAGCCATCAAATAACCATCCTTAGTGGCATAATCAGCTGTTTGGCAGCAGGAAAAAAAATATTGCCCGCTGCTAAGCTCACTATTTGAGGGGAATAATTCAGCTTTTTATCACGAAAATACAGATAGTCCTCAATTTACATCCTTTGTTTAGTGACCAAAGTTACAACGGCACTGAAAGCCAGATTTGCTTAACAACCACAATTCACTTAACAACTGCAGTAACTTGCTTAACTATAGTTGTAAAACTGTGTGTGCCTCACTTAACAACCAGCTTGCTCAGGAAGGGAAATTCTAATCCCAATTGTGGTCATAAATTGAGGACTGCCTATTCTGTTTCACATAATATATTTAAAAAGGCACAGTTGTTATTCCCTCAATTAAAGTAGTTGAATACAGCTCCGTGGACTGGTAGGAAAATACGGTTCATTAGATATTAAATTTCTACAGCATTCTTAACTAATAAACCATTTAAATGTTGTCAGAATACTGTTCTGCTATAATGGAAGCCATCCTCTAAGATGCTTAAAATAGATTGACTTTACTTTGGTAGGCAAACTAAAGGGAACATAGAATTTGCTTTTAATAGTCAGTTATTTTCATTTTTATTTATATGCACACACAGAAAGTTAGTTGCAGGTAAGAGAATGTACTGTATATATATTCTGAAACTACACACACACCCCTACACAGACTGAATCGCAGTTACTAAAAGCAGTATTGCTCAAGCTCAGAAGCATGATGATGTGGAAGACTTCAATTCCCAGAATTCTCAGTCACCAAGCCAGAATTCTGGGAGTTGAAGTCCACACACCGTCCACACAAGCTTGAGAAATATTGCTTTAGAGATAATTAGCTAAATAGGGCAGAGATAAAGGGGAGTATTCAAGGATAGATACTATTAATTATTATTATTAATTTGGGGTTTTAATATGGGCCAAATTAATTTAATTCTATTTTAATTGTTCTTAAATTTTGTAGTACATGTTTTTTATTTGCTGGCTGTTCACCGCCCTGAGTCCTTCGGGAGAAGGGCGGTATATAAATTCAATAAGTCTAATGTAATCTAATCTAATTGAGCTCAATTACTACAGAATTCCACATGTATGTACTAGTCCAGAGTTCCCCAAAATTTCCAGCTTTGTGGACCAGTGGAGAAGGGGGGGAAGAAGGGATGGTTCCACATGAAGTCATCCAGGGGTGAAATCCAGCAGGTTCTGACAGGTTCTGGAGCGGAAATATTGAGCAGTTCAGAGAACTGGTAGTGGAAGTTTTGAGTAGTTCGGAGAAACGGCAAATACCACCTCTGGCTGGCCCCAGAGTGGGGTGGGAATGGAGATTTTGCAATATCTTGCCTTGGTTGTGCAGTGGCTAAAGTACTGTTTAAGTAAAGCCAGCTGCCTGCAATTACTGTGAGTTCAATTCTCACC
>JANHZT010001120.1:176397-189852 GCA_032468215.1 Stegonotus admiraltiensis
CACCGCCCTGAGTCCTTCGGGAGAAGGGCGGTATATAAATCAAATAAATAAATAAATAAATAAATAAATAAATAAATCATCTCAAGTGCAATTAAAAAAATTATTCTGCTAAAAGGAGAAGTTCTGTCACCAAAATCAGGAGCAGAAAAGGGTTATTTATTTTCTTTGTGAACACGGTGAGAATTAGCTTCACTCGTTTAGCTAATAAAGTAGTAAGATTCTGGCAGATTTGATTATCTGAATTATTAAAGATGAGATAATGATTCAGTTAGCTGTAGATGCACCTAAATAAATGTATTTAATCACAAGAACAGAATTTTTTTAAAAAAATTATTATTTTTTACAAATACATGAAAAAAGAGTATTGCTAAGTATATAGGACAACTTGAAGTATTAAGGGAACAAATACCAGATGTATCATCCTGAACTTCAAATTCAGCACCAGCAGACCCAAGAAGAGAAGCACCATGCTTTAAAAGTCGACAAATATCAAATTTCTCAAAACGCAACCGATCAGAAGTAGAGGTATCTTCCACCTGATTTTCACAGCCACATTCTAGATAAAAGTTCATAAAACTTAGAATGAGATCACAGTAAAAGACATGGCTCAAACATAATTCAGGCATTGTCTATTTTACTAACATTGTAAAGAACTAAATATGCAAGCACAGCAAAGAAAGAGATAATGATCCTATCATATAACTCCTAGTTTCCCAATATTTTATGCCCAAAGAACACTTTTGGTACTTGCTATACTTCTTGCCCAATTGATTTAATTGATTAAAATTTAAAAAGTACACTTGTGCTCCCAATAAAGCTTTAGGGACTCGCATAAACACCCAAGGTGTTCTTAGAAAATGAAAGTGTCAGGTTGCATCATAATGCTTTTTTGGGGGGGGGACCACGCCCACCTGCTCAAAAAATAAATAAATAGAAAGGTACAGAGCATCAGGGGAGCTTAGGGGAGGCTTGGGGGAATAACCTTAGTGATTTGTTTTCTGATAAATGGAGGCTGAAATTAGCCACCTGCATTATGTCAGTCATTCTGTGAGAAAGCATCTATAGTATTTTCTCCATATTCCCAATTTGCCCCAGAGTCAAAACAGCTGTAGATCCTTTATTATATAGAAGGGAAGAGGTCCCTTGTATTGTGTTCTTCATTAACTTGCAAGCATGTTATATAGTTAAAAAGATGTTACAGGCAAGGTCTAGAAAAATTCTTGAAGTTGAAATCCATATGCACACTATATACATATATAAGCAGAATTTTGTATAGCTCTCTTTAAAGCACCTTGCTTTGGCTGTGGAGTTGGATTCCATTCCGGTATATTTTTTACTATGGCTTCCACAGCTTGTCCAGCTGCAATGCGGGAATCCCAGTTTGTACTCCTTAAGTGTACCAATACCTTTAAGAAAATTTTTAAAAAGTTATTCATATTTCTTACTTTAATGCACTTCATTTAATTCCTGACTAATATTGTGAAATTTCTGAAGAATAAAAAGCTAATAGTTCAATATACAGCAAACCACTTTTAAAGATCTCCCAAAAGTTGGCATTATCCATTTCCCCCAAAAAATAAGACTGGGTCTTATTTTCTTTTGGGCCCCAAAATAAGCACTAGGGCTTATTTTTGGAGGGTGTTATTTTTTTTTCCCATGTCCACTTCTTTGGCTTGTTTGTGGCAGGGCTGGAGGCCGTGTGGCGTGCCAGTGCCACGAGGCAGGGTGGGTGGATCTGCCCCTCGCACTGGCTTACCTCAGGGTCCCCACAGCCAGTCCATCCACGCCTCGACACCTGCCTTGCCTCACGGCTGCGGTACCAAAACACTGCTCGGCCTCCTGCTCTGTTGTGGCTATAAGCAAGCAGAAGAAGTAGGCCAACAGCCACGTGGGCTCCTGCTGCACATGGCTGCTGGTGCTGCCATCATGAGACATGTGTTGGGGCGTGGATGGACTGGCTGCAGGGGCCCTGAGGTAAGCAGGTGTGGGGCATGTGGGACAGCTCCCCCATTCCTCTGCCTTGCCTCGTGGCCATGGCACCGCAAGCAACCAGATGGAATGGGCAGGCGGACAGCTGTGCAGGCTCTTAAGCAGGGCTTATTTTGGAGGCAGGGCTTATATTAGGCACACACAGCTAAAACATGCTAGGTCTTATTTTTGGGGAAACGGGATATCAAATGCTATATTGAAAGTGTCAATATTGATTACTAAATTTAATAAGACATTTTTCTAATTATTTGGTTTGTACGAAAGTCTCTACAGAAACCTAAACATTTTATGATCATCATGAATTATATGGCTTTCTATATTTCATATTATTTTTTTGCCAAAAACCATTTTAATTAACTTAATCTTTTATTGATTTATAGATGGACCACCAAAGAAGAATCACTGTCTTTTAAGAACACTGATAATACTATTGATTAGCAATAGAAATGACTCAAAAATGAAAACACAGCCAATAAAATTTTCTAGGTAAAGTTCAGCACATTCAATATCAGTTTCAAGACAAACATGCATGGTGTCTAAAAAATTATGTCCCCTCCTCAAATGGATGGGGCAGAACATTCTGTATTTTGAAAAACATTTATGGAGAAAATAATGCCATACTATTTGCTTAAACACCCATATGATCCCTTAGTTTTTCTGAATCTAGCTCCACAAGAGACTCCAATCCTACCCATTTTAGAATATAGCCCTCACAAGGCCTAACACAGCTCTCAAGTTACAGAAATTCTGCACTCCTAATAAATAAGGCCAATGTATAAATGTGTAAATACTTTCATTAAAATCTCAATGTGCTCCTCAATGCTTAGAACGCTCTTTCAGTGATAGAATGCTATAGAAAATACAATTTGGCCTTTGAGAAGGAGGAATAAATCCAACACTGTTTTTTTCTCTGTTCAATCATGTCCAATTCTCAATGCTACCAGGATAAACTCCTGTAGTTTTCTCAGCGAGGCTTTTTAAAAGTGTTTTGCCATTGCCTCCTTCCAAGAGCTTAGAGAAAGTGACTGGTCCAAGGCCATCCAACTGGCTTTATGTCTAAAATGGGACTAGAATTTATGGTTTCCTGGTTTCTAGCCTGATGACTTAACCACCACATCAAACCAGCTCTCTTAGCATCAACATTATATTGCTTATAATAACATCTAAAGTATTTACCTTAGCCAGGAGATTATTCAATTCATGTGGATGAAGTTTGACAACCTCCCCAAGTTGCTGGGCAGCTGCTTTCCTTGTTACCGGTGTCGTGCCAGTGTCCAATAAGATAAAGAGGCGATCAAGCCTGACAGGGGGCAAGATAAACTCTATAAAATATATATTCCGCCTCATCAATCTTAAAACAAAATACAATCGTGTTTAATTAATCTATAATTGCCAACCAGAGTTTGAAAGAACTCCGGTTGATGTTTTTTTTACATCAAAGTATCGTTTGGAAAGCTTATGGGAAACAACTCACATTATTTCAAGTCAAAGGGCATTTTTTTTGTTCCATGTTTAATCATCAAGTGGCGGTATACAATAGCGCACACTTTCTATTATTTCATCTCTCTTTCCAACTTATTACACAGAAATAGTTTTAGAGAAAATGTTTTATTTGCAATAACGAGATCTAATATCTAAAGCTGATATTGGGACACATGTATTGACAAGTGCAATTCCCAGTGGGTAACAGTACTTATTGTTAGTTAATCCTTCCATTCTTACTTGCCACTACGGGTAGTTCGTTTAGTGACCGTCTGAAGTTACAATGCCACTGAAAAATGTGACTTATGGCCCTTTTTCATCCTTGAGATCACTGCAGCAGCCTCATGGTCATGTAATAAAAATTCAGACCCTTGGCAACTGACTCATATTTATGACCTGGGCTCATGTTATCACCTTTTATGTATTTTTTGTCTTCTATTTACTGTATTTTTTGTCTTCTATTTACTGTAATATGCTTGATTTGGGGGTTTTGTTAACAATTTTTTTTTAAAAAGCTGTCCAGCTTTTCCATCTGGAGTTTTTGGCTTCCGAAATAAAAAGGTAAAGATGCACTTAAGCAGAGCACAGCTACTGTGACACATGGATAAAATCCACATCATTTTCTTGGTATAAAATATGTCTCAAACAGAAAAACACCTGACGATGGATCTGTCTCAATAGGGTAGAATAGTCTTTAGCAGAGCAAGATTTGAACAGCTGGATTCTACAATTAAATACACACAATTCCACCAAGTGTCATCCTCTGAGTGTTTGTAATTGTAACATCAAATATAGAAGATGTTGTATATGTCTTATTTGTCAACTAAATGCCCCAACAAGGGCTCAGTATTTACAGATATTATCTGACAGAGTCAGACATTAGGATCTCAATAATAAACTGTTTTATAGGTAGTCCACAACTTAGAACAGTTCGTTTAGTGACCGAAGTTACAACGGCACTGAAAAAAGCAACTTATGACCATTTTTCACACTTATGGCCATTGCAGCATCCCCATGGTCATATGATTTACATTTGGATGCTTGGCAACTGACTCACATTTATGATGATTGCTGTGTCCTGTGGTTATGAGTCTTTTGTGACCTGATGAGCAAAGTCAATGGGGAACCAGATTCACTTAACAACTGTGTTACTAATTTAACCACTGCAGTGATTCACTTAACAAATGTGGTGAGAAAAGTTGTAAAATGGGGCAAAATTCAATTAACAAATTTCTCACTTAGCAACATAAATTTTTGGCTCAATTGTGATCGTAAGTCGAGAACTACATGTACTTCAAGACGAAAACATCAAAACACAAAAACGTTTTTGAGAATAGGGCTCTCAATTGAGAACACGTTTTATAGAACCTTGTGGGGATAGCACATAAAGGTGATGCATTTATCTAAATACATCGTTTCTATGTTTCAGCACTCATTTTACCTTTTAGTATTCTTTTGTTATTCTATTTTATCTTACATTACTTTATCCTCCCCTACTTTATGTTTTATCACTTTATTCTATTTTACCTTACCTTATTTGATTACATTTAGCCTTACCTTATTCTATTTTATTCGGCTGACCCTCATTGCTTGTTGAAATGTTCAACTGACTAAGCAATAAAGGGGCAATCACTATTACAATTTTCTTGGCAACAGTGTGGAAATACAGGCGGTCCTCGCTTAATAACCATTCATTCAGCAACTGTTCAAACGTATGATGCTCATGGACGAGTGGTATTTAGAGCCAAGTCTGAACATGTGGCTGTTGCAGCGTTTCCTTGGTCATGTGACTGTGATCTAGGCACTTAGCCATTGGCTTACAATCACAATATTGCAGCATCCTGCAGTCACGTGATGACCATTTGTGGTCATTCACTACCAGCTTCCATCAAGCAAAGTCCATGGGGAAGCTGGCAGGAGGTCAAAAATGGGAATTACATGATGTCATGCTTAAAGGCAGCAATTTTACTACATGCCACTTAACAATGGAAATTCGTTCCAATTGCCATCATTGTTCAAGGACTACCTATAGTTTCCTGTTGTTACTTTGAGGTGGGTTTATTTATTTTTTACTTTCCAGTCAGTTACAGGCATGGAATTCTCCGAGTACTGCCCAACACAATACTAATCAAACTCAAGCCTGTTTAGCTTCTGAACTCAGATGTGTTTAGCCAAGTGCTATTACATGCTGAAGGTCTACGGGATATATTTTATTATTTCACATATTTCCTTTCTAAAGCTTTCAAGACAAATTTGGCCTGATCTTTTCAAATAAAAGTTAAATGCATAGCTGCAGAGTAGTGTGCCATAAATTGAACCTTTCCAGTATTCTAAGCTTTAGAAGTTAAAAAACTTGAATACTGTTTACCTTTCCACATTTTTTTCTAGTCTTTTTAACAGGTTGGACTAATGAAAGCTTACATAGAGCAAAAATTATGTAAGGATTAAAAATTAAATGGCTACTAATGTTGTTTGTCAGTTTTGAATGTCAGGAATCAATTACCTATGTGACGTAATTTCTGCAGACTAAAAGCTTATGTTAGTTTTGCATTCAACATTCTTTTGCATTTCTTCATACAAAAAGAAATGTAATTACTATAATTACTATTGCTCTTTCTAATTCTTTAAATTCTTCCTGTGGAATCTATTCACTTTTAAATAGGGAATAAATATTTCCCTTTTCTGGCTCTAACGTGTTTTAAGATTGGGATGGTTTTCAGCAGAAGATGCTCAGTTCCTCTTTGCGACCAAGGCACTTAAAAAGAACCTTACATACATCCCATACATTAACAAGTCATGAATGGAAATGTGAGGTAGGATTACAGTTTGCTTGTTCCAGACAGGAAATAAATTAAACATACCATAACACAATTACATACTGAAACAGGGGTTGACAATCTATATTTCTTTTTAACAGACATTTGAGAGCCTATTACTATTACTATTCATATTACTATTATTAAAATATATTGGTCCTTGGTTTTGTATACTATTTATTGCTTCAGTGTTATTGTTAACTTGAAATCTCATTGCATCTATATCTCGTATTCATACATCCATTGTAGTATATTTATAATAATTCCAGTAGAAACTGAAAATATATACTTAAGGACAAATTTCAGACACACTATTGTTAAATCATGTCATAATAGTTTTTTTATGGAAAAGTAGGCATATTAGATACTAAGTACTTCATAAAAAAATTTCTTGTGGTCACACAAGAAAAAATGTAGAGGAAAAATTAAACCCAGAAACTAGATTCTATGTACTGTTTAAGAGGGTATCATAGAGTGGATACAAATAAAATTTAAAATGTATTACAGAAGTGACAGAAGCATGTGCAATTTAGAATCACATGTTTTAAAAGATAAGATGTTGAAATATGCATTATTCAAATGTTTACAATAGGCCTATTTTGTCAATCCAAGCCACAATCTCAGTGAACAATGAAACGCTGTATTAAACAATAGACCACACAATCACTTTTATTTTAGAGAAGTAATAAAGACACAGTCATATAGGAGGGAAAACTGTGTATGCTGCCTTGAGCTGCTCAATGAAAGGCAAACAATTAATAAACAAATATTTTAAAAAATTAAATGTATTAAAAATGCATGCATAAACTATTAGCCCAGAAAAAATATGTGGCTGCTTTAACAGTTTAAACAGAAATTCTTTGTATGTACTACTGTACATTCTGAAACAAGTGTTTTGGAAGATTTGCACAGCTCTATTCTCTATCTTTCGTATCACCTGCCAACTGCTTATTATGGGGAACAGTTTGTGCCTGTGTATTATTAGAATAAAGACTTGCTTTTCGGTTACATTTATCAAACGGTTCTTATTTTCCCAATAGTGAGCCTTATTTGCTTATATTATAAAAAATGTTTCCATTTAAAGTATTATTATAATTTGATTTTCAATGTACAATAAAAGGTCTAAATTTACAAGACCAGAAAAGGAGCACAAGTAATATTTTGAAGAATTATACACATTCAGTACTAACATGACTTGCAATTCTAACCACGGATTTTTGCTTCCCTAAAAGAAATGAAGGAATGCAACAGGAGACAAAACTAAATAATCCACTGCTTGGATGCTCTAATCACAAATTCTTTAAAAGGATGAACACCATATAGTTTTTTTAGCCAGAAGGTTTTTGGTTGGAGTTACAGAAACAAACAGTTAAAAGTTTAATCTTATTTTAAGCTCCATAAAAGTAATTCTTAAATTACAACAGTAATTAGAACCAGAATTTCCATCGTTAATTGATGTGGTTATAAAGCATGATGTTACATAATATCACTTAGCGATAGCAACCCTAGGACTCCCAGTTGCTGTCATTAACTGAATCCCACCAGCCATTATACCACATCTGGCTTGGTCCCTTTCAGCCCTGAACTGGGAGTAAAATGTAAAGGTAAAAGGTGGCCTCCTCTTTAATCCCTACCTATTCCTCCCCCATCTCTGCTCTTTTGGGCATTTTATAAGTCTGCCACCTTTGTTGGATTTGCGGCCTTGTATTCTGCTCATCCAGGACTTGCTGACCCTGCCACTTCTAGCTGACCTTTGGCATTTACCTCCCACTGCTGACAAGGGGTGACAAGCATCCTGAGAATGGCATGGTATTCTGAGAATGACATATGATTATTGGGGAACTGGGCGAGAGGCCTTGGGAAGAAGGCCTGGCACGGTCAGCAGCTGCTTCACACAGGGCCAGGCCAGGCACCTATTGTCAGCAGTAGAAGGAAGTTGGTGAAAGTCGAGTGGGAGAGCCAGTGAGAACAGGCTGGTAAGGCCATCAGAGGTGTCAGAGAGCAGGGGGAAAAGGCTGACTGAACAAGCAAAGCATTATGTCTTTGCACTGTCTTTGCTGGAGTAGTTGGCTGCAGCGCTGAGCTTGAGATGGCACTCCTTAGCAGCAGTGCTGCGGTTGAGACAGAATCCTGTTTGGGTCTATGACAACTCGTCGCTGCCAACTCGCTGTGGGACAATCTGCCATTGCCAACTTGCTGCAGGACAAGAGTTACACTAATATTGAAGAAATAGCAGAACAGAAACATTAAAGAAAGGATGCCAAGAGACAGACAAATGAAATGTGAATAACCACAAATAAATAAATAAATAAATAATTAAACTGAATTGTTGAATTGTCCCGCAACAAGCTGTCCCATGGCGAGTTGGCCATGGCGAGTTGGCTGCAGTTGGCTCCAGCTGAGACCGCAGAGGCTCCCAGGCCTCTATTTCAATCCCAATGCTACCAACTTCAAGGAATGATGTGCTGCTGTGCAGGGCGGCCAAAAGTGGAGGAAACTGAAGTATTCCTATGGCTGTAAGTGTGGGTAGGCAGATACCAGTATTTTGTAGGGGTGCTAAAACGGGCGTTTGACTTACCTTAAACACCAATTCTCTCCTGGCTGCAGAGTGGGTCATTAATGGGTTAATGGAGTCCGATCTGTCAGGAGACTGAGACAGAAATTGTGGCCACGCCTCCATGTCTCTGCTTCCTATCCCAGTTTTCGGCTAAGAAAGACCTGGAAGAGAATCTGGACCAGACATCAGTAATTCCTGATCCAGGCCCTGACGGAAGGGTGGGGCTGACCCACTCTGCAGCCAGGAGAGAATCAGCGTTTAAGGTAAGACAAACGCCCGTTCTCCTATCCTGCTGCAGAGTGGGTAATTAATGGGACATACCCAAGCCAGCAGAGTAACGGGCAGGAAGCCAAAGGGCCTGGATCACCTCCGGCAATGACCACCTGTTGTAGAAATTGTCTCCCAAATGACGCCTCCGCTGATGCAAAAACATCCAGCTTGTAGTGCCTGATGAAGGGTGAGGGAGAGGTCCAGGTGGCCGCCTGACAAATCTCAAGGGAGGCTTGCGTGGCCCATGCAGCTGTGGTTGCTGCACTGCGAGTGAGCTGTGATTCGTCTAGGTGGTGGCAGAGCGTTGCTCTCGTAGGCATGGGCAATGCACGCCCTGATCCAGCAGCCAATAGTGGAAGAGGTTACCTTGGTCCCAAGGGAAGTTGGTTGAAAAGGAACAAACAGAGCCTCCATCTTCCTGGAAGGTGCAGTGTGGGAGATATATATTTTTAGGGCTCTCCGTACATCCAAGGTATGCCATTGTCTTTCCAAGGCATGGGAAGGCTGAGGACTAAAAATTAGGCAAGATAACCTCCTGTACCCTATGGAACCAGGAGTTAACCTTGGGAACGAAGGTTGGATCGAGAGGTAAAATTACCTTGTCTGGATGGAAAATGCAGAGGTCTGACCTAACAGAAAGGGCCACCAATTCTGAGATATGCCTTGTCGAAGTGATAGCTACCAGGAAGACGACCTTAAGGGAGAGATGGCGAAGGCTAGCCGTTCTCAGAGGCTTGAAGGGAGGTCTTGTGAGTGCCCTCAGGACCTTAGGTAAGTCCCATGTGGGGTAACGATGAATGACAGGGGGGCTGTCCGGAGAAACCTGCGGATATTGGGATGTAAGGCCAGGGATTCCCCTTCCCTGCCCGTCAGGACTGTGGCATGGGCAGCTGTGTGACGCCTGATGGTGCTGTGGGCCAGCCCTTTTTTCAGACCATCTTGCAGAAACTCCATCACCTGTGGAACAGGATTAGTCCCGCGCGCAGAGCACCAGCGAGAAAATACCTGCCAGGTGTGATTGTAAATCCGGATCGTGGACTTCTTGGGGTCCACCTGCATGGTCTGGATGACCCTGTTGGAGTAAGCACGTCGCCTCAAGATGACCCCTCAAGTGCCAGGCGGTCAGATGGAGCCATTGCGGCTATGGATGTAGAAGACCCCCCCTGGCTGAGGAACATCCTCCAAGGGGGAATCCTCCATGGTTGGGAAATGAAGAGAACAACGAGGTCTGTGAACCACGGTCTTCGAGGCCAATGTGGCGCCACCAGGATCACCTCTGCCTCCTCCTCGATGATCTTGCGTATGACTGCTGGTATCAGAGGCAGGGGCGGAAAGGCGTACAGGAAACCTGGAGGTCATTCGCAGCAAAGCGCGTTGGTTCCTTCCGCCCTGAGTTGGAAACCTCGTGAAGAAGCAAGGTAGGTGTGTGTTGAGATGAGATGCAAAGAGGTCTACTTGCGGCTGACCAAAGCGACTGCAGATGTCCTGGAAGAGGTCTGGATGGAGACGCCATTTGGAGCTGTTGATTGTGGTCCTGCTGAGGAAATCCGCCTGCGTGTTGGATTCGCCAGCGATGTGGTCCGCCTTCAACAATAGATGAGCCTCCGCCCATCTCCCGAGGCGGAGTGCTTCCTGCATCAGCTGCTTTGACTGAGTGCCCCCTTGGCGGTTGACATGAGCTTTCATACTGGTGTTGTCTGTCAGCACGAGAACGTGCTGATTCTGTATCAGGCAATGGAAGTGGCGCAGAGCAAGGTGAATTGCCTGCAGCTCCAACCAGTTGATGTTGTGCCGAAGGTCCTGTAGAGACCAGAGACCTTGAGCCACTTGGTGGTTGAGGTGAGCTCGCCATCCGTAGAGGCTGGCATCTGAAGTGATGGTGAGTCTTCGGGGCTGTCGGAAAATCGTCCCCTTGTCCAGGCTGGGGGATGCCCACCAGTGAAGTGAGTGCCAAACTGCAAGAGGAACCTGCACCAGAGTCCAGGAGTTGGATACCTTGGCTCGTTGGAAGGGAAGGAGGAACCATGGGAGCTTGCGAAGGTGTAGATGGGCCCAGGGCACTATTTGGATGCAAGAAACCATCTTCCCTAGTAACGATGACAATGTTGCCAGAGGAACCGTGGGATCTCACAGAACCTGGGCTCCCTGCTCCCTGATGGCTACCTTTCTGTCGTGAGACAAGGAGACTTCCCCCGTGGTGGTGTTTATGAGAACGCTCAGGTGAACCAGGCTCGTGACTGGTTCTAGTTGGCTTTTTAGAAAGTTGGTCAGAAAGCTGTGGCTTTTCAAGGTGTGAAGTGTCTACTGGATGTCCTCTCGGGCCCTCTGAAGGGAGGGGGCCTGGAGTAAGATGTCGTCTAGATATGTCTGAAGCCTTACTGGTTTTGACTTTAAATGGGCAATTAAGGCAGCTAGGATCTTTGTGAAACAGAGGGCGGCCAATGCCAGCCCGAATGGCAAGGCACAGTACTTCAGATGTTTTCCCGCAGAACTGAATCTTAGGTCTTCCCGATGTGCCTGGGCAATTGGAATGTGAAGATAGGCCTCGGAGAGGTCGATCGAGGCCAGATAATCCCCCTTGTGAATCCCCTCCAGGATGAATTTGAGGGAACACATCTTGAACCTCTTGTAAACCAAGTGGGAGCTAGGTTTTTTAGATCAAGGATTGCCCTTTCCAGCCTCCCAAACGCTTCGGTAGCATGAAGAGGATGGAATAATAACCCTGTTTCCTTTGATTTGGAGGAACAGGTTCTATGGCTCTGATGTGCAAGAGGTGCTGAATGGCCTCCTCAATGCGAGCTCGCTTGGCCAGGTCTCTGGAGGCATGGCATGGCACGAAGTGGTTCGGTGGGCTGGTGAGGAAGTCCAGATGAAGACCAAATCTGATGGACCGGAGGATCCAAGGGTCTGTTGTTGTCTGAGCCCATGGGTTTACAAAGAGACTCAAGTGACATCCTATGGGGGGAGGCAACAAGTCACTTTTGTTTACGGAATTGGCGTCCGCCAGATCCACGGGGTGTGTGTGTGTGTGTGTAATATCCCTTGTCTGCCCCTGTAACGAAAGGACTGCCTGTCCTGTTGTCTAAACTGACCTTGCTGGTATGAACGTTGTGGCAATTGGTTTTGTTTGTTGTTTGTTTTGTTTGTTTGTTTGTTTGCTTTGATTTATATGCCGCCTTTCTCCGGAGACTGAGGGCGGCTTACAATGCGTTAAGCAACAGCCTTCATACTTCTCTCTATATATACAAAGTCAGCTTATTGCCCCCACAATCTGGGTCCTCATTTTACCCACCTTAGAAAGGATAAAAGGCTGAGTCGACCTTGAGCCTGGTGAGATTTGAACTTGCAGTAATTGCAAGCAGCAGATGTTAATAACAGTGTATTAGTCCACTGTACTACCAAAGTCTTTGATAGTTAAAACGAACTGATTGCCTGCGCAAATAAGGAGTGGCCCTCCTATCTGCCCTTCTAATGATGGAAGGCAAAATCTTGCGCCTATCCTTGTTCTCTATGAGGAGAGGGTCTACAGCTGACCCAAATAAGTTGGTTCCCTTGTATGGGGCTGAGGCCAAGCGCCACTTTGCCCTAAGGTCAGCTGACCAAGATTTAAGCCACAGAAACCTTCTGGAGGTGACGGAGGAAGCTAGGACCCTAGAGCACTATTTTGCCGCATTAAGAGTGGCATCAGCCGAGAATTGAGTGGCGGCTAGGATCTTATTAAGGTCCTGATGGACCCGGACCTCCGAAGGAGGTAATTTAGCCTGCAACTGCTGTATCCAGAGGATGGTTGAACGATTAAAAAACGAGGCTGCAGTAGCCGCATTGATGGCACATGTGACAGCTTGATGGGTCTTTTCGGATGAAGCCTCAAATTTTTTATCCTCTGGCTTGAGAGCCTCAGATGGATCTCCGGTTGCATAAGGTGCTGGAAATAGCAGGGCCGTCACTGGAGCATCTACTGTAGGAACCTGTAGTAGTTGACTGAAGGAAGGGGCCATGTTATAAAATTTTCTATCTGAAGTGCTGGGAGTGGGGAGAATGGAAGGGCTATTCCACTGATTTTGTACCACATCCCCCAAAAGCTTAGGGGCTGGTACGAACAACTGTTTTAAAACAGGTTCTGAAAAAATGCCATGGCCTTTTCCAGGAGCAGGAACTTGCTCGGTATGAACTTCTTCTTGAAGTCTCGCTGTGACTATAGCCTTGTGTAGTAAGGATTTAAAAAGGCTAGCTGGAAAAAGCCCAGTGAAGGCCGGTGAATCTGGGAAGGCTGAATCCTCATCCTCAGACAAGTCAGGATCTCTGGTAATCTCATCTCCAAAAACTAGTTCCCCACTGCCT
>JANHZT010001120.1:189952-204758 GCA_032468215.1 Stegonotus admiraltiensis
CCAAAAACTAGTTCCCCACTGCCTTCTGAAGGAGAATGAGAGTGATGGGAACGTTCAGTAAGACTGGCTTGGGGAGAAGAATGAGCCTGCTTACTGAGATATTCAGAAACCACAGATGAGGTCCTATGGCTGTGGATGCCTGCAGCAATGCCCAAGGAAATGGCTCTAGATATTAACAATTGAACATTATCTGGTAAATTGTCCAGCTGAAACTCATCAGGCTCTGGAGCCTTGCTGGACCTAGGGGTCTCAAGAGTGAGAATCACAGATAAATGGATTGGGCAGTTTAGGTTGCTCCCTGGCAACAAGCAGCTCTTGTGCTTCAGAAATAGTGGGACTTGGACAAAGTCTTCCAACTTCACCCTGAAGGGAAGGCTGGGGAGAGGTTTATTGAGAGATCTGGGGAGATGTCTGAGCTGGACTAGACCTGGACATAGCTTCTAATTGGGAGTGCTTCTTCTCTGCCACACAGAACTGTTTCTCCAAGGCTTTTTGTCTGCGCTCCATATCCTTCAATTCAGCACTGGATTGTTGAGAGGCCCTGCGTCCATGTTTAGATTTGCAGGTAGCCTTTTCAACATTGTCTTGTGACCTATCTGCCATGTTGAAATATAAGGCAGATTAACAAGCTGATGTAAGAATAGTTAATCAGCAGATTTAAGCAGATCAACAATGGGAGTCTGCTAAAGGGCGGCTTACTCAGGGCGAAGCTGAGTGCTGCCTGCACCTAGCCCCCCCATGTGCCAGCCCCCTTTTGTGGCAATACTTGACAAATTGCAGCAGAAGGAAAAAAAACAGGCTTTAAACTGGCACTACCAGGAGCTGCAGACTTTTGGAGGAAGATCTGTTGCTGTTGTGAAACAAAATGGCCACCGCAGCCTTGGACACGCCCACTGTCAATGCTTTACAATGGCCGCCCCCTGACTAGGCACTTCTATAGACTAGAATAGCCTCCCAAAATGGCCACCACCAGAATCCAAAATGGCCACCAAAGCTGATTCAGCCTTGTGGCCTGCCCAAAATGGCTGCTCTTCACAAAGATAAGGGAGAAGGCTCCCAAGACACCAGGGCACCCCAAAAAAGGGGGCAAAATCAGCAGCAAATTTCAAGCTGCCTCCCAGCTGTTCAATTCAAATAGTTTCGGTGGCAAAATGGCCGCCTTGCAGCTGATAGCTTTGCCACTAATGCAGGGGGCAGCGGCAAAGCAATAAAATAATTTTGTTGGTGGTAGTGGTAGCGGTGGTGGCTAGAAGCTGCGTTGGTGATAGTGGCTGCAGAGGAGGGAGGGGGGAGTTTCTTAGAGGGGGACGGGGGAGGAATGCCAAGCAAAACTGGCAAGGCCTGTGAGGCATGGGCCCCAGGGGCAGCCACCCCTTATTCTTAGTAATGGCGGCTTTATCAGCCTAAACTGATGTGGCGAGCACACTAGCCCCCAGAATAAATATAATAAATGATAAAAACATGTAGTTGATTCAAAAATGGGTTGAATGGAGAGCAACTGCCAAAGATGTCTCTCTCAGATGGACTGAGATGAAAACTGGGAAAGGAAACAGAGACATAGAGGTGTGGCCACAATTTCTGTCTCAGTCTCCTGACAGATCGGACTCCATTAACCCATTAATGACCCATTCTGCAGCAGGATAGGAGAACAACTTCCGGGATCACACTTAAATACCATTCCTTCAGCGAAGACTAGCCGTACTACAAAAGAGATTTGTACTATACAACAAAAAAATCTTATTAAAATACCATTTGTTAGAGAAATTTACTAATGAAACCGAATGAAAACTAATTTCCCTATTGTTATGTAGATATGAACAATTAACTACATACTATGTTGCCCAAACGTATTATGCTATCAAGCTAAATTTTAAAAATCTAATAGCATGTTGAAAGTATGTTACTTTAGTACAGGGCAAAATAAGTAATAGTTAAGTGTTATGTGTCTGACTATAATAACCTTTGAAAGACTTTTGATCCTGGCAATCACAAACACATGTAAGATTTTATAAAGGCTTGTGAACCACTTAATGAAACAGTAGCATTAATAAAACAGCTTTGAAAAGAATTAAAATCTCTAGAATTTGAACATACTTCAGGAGTTACGTTGTTCGAATTGCAAAATCAATCCCATTTTAAACTGACTTTTTATTCAAGTTCTGTAGTTATGATGCTATTTTAATAACTTAAACAGTTTGCATAGGAAGTAGTACCTAAAAAAGAAGCAATTTATTAATTCCATAGAAATTAGGGTTGTTTTTTTTTAACATGGTACAAAGCAGACACCAAGATTGCATTTATTTTTCTCACATAAAACTATTCTATTGTACAAAATTTTAGCTCCTATCTTATTCCACTCTTTAACTATAAGTTTACAACCATTTTTATTCTTGTTTATGAATTTAAATTTGTTTATAGCATTATATTTTTTATAATTGTAGCATTGTATTTTCTTATCTCAACTATTTCTTCTTTAAATCTTTCCTTATTATAGTTCCTCTTTCATGTACTACCCTTTCTGATCATAGGTTTAATATGTTATCCAGCCCAAAAGTCCCATAAAACTCACATTTTTATTCAAATGGACCATATTTTATTCAAATAGACCATAATTACAACTATTTTATAGCATACATCGATTAACAATTAGCTTTCACAACCTATAAGAATTGTATAACTTGATTTTGATGAGAAATGTTTATAAAGGTTTAAGATTATCAGGAAAAAAAACTTTTCTCTAATTAGACAATTAGAGTATTCTAATTGTCCGTTACCATGGGTTGAGATATCATCAATATGCTGATGATTCAGCTCTGCATCTCTATATTTGGTGACCCAAGTGATGCTGTCTCTGCCTTATTGCGATGCGTATAGGCTAGGGGAGGCAAACTGGCGGCATCATGTCGCGAGTTTGACACCCGTGCTATAGGCTGTAAGGATCTGGATAAAGGACAACAGACTGAAC
Source organism: Stegonotus admiraltiensis (assembly GCA_032468215.1). Taxonomy (NCBI): domain Eukaryota; kingdom Metazoa; phylum Chordata; class Lepidosauria; order Squamata; family Colubridae; genus Stegonotus; species Stegonotus admiraltiensis. The sequence continues at coordinate 192,918 of JANHZT010001120.1, forward strand.
CCTGGCAAGACTGAGTGGCTTTGGGTACATGGACTTAGTATTTGTCATCCTTAGTTCTGGATTGGTTTCACTAACTTGTCGGACACAGTTCACAACCTAAGGGTTCTCCTGGACTCATGTCTCCTGCTCAAAGAGCAGATGGCAGACGTGACCTGAAGAGCTTTTGTACAGTTCCAGTTTGTGCACCAGTTGCAATCTTTTCTGGATTATGACTTAATCCTTGGTCATCTCTCACTTGGACTACTGCAATGCGTTCTACACGAGGCTATCCTTGGAAGTCCATTTGGAAGCTTCAACTGGTGCAAAGTGCAGCAGTTGAGATCAGTCTTTGGGGTTGTTAGGATGGCCCATTTTACACCTGTGCTCCACAAACTTAATTGGCTATCGACATGCTTCACAGTGCAGTTTAAGGTGTTAGTTATGACCTTTAGAGCACTTAATGGCAATTGTCCAGGCTACCTGATGAAGTGAATTGTCCTGCTAGGACAAGCCTGTCCTATTCATGCTGGCAGGGAGGGCCTACTTTGGACCCTATCAGTCAAAGAACTCCAACTCTCAAGATCCAGAAGAAACCCCTTCTTTGCTGCAGCACCTGTCCTTTGGAACATCATGCCCTCTAAGGTAAGATCCTTCCCCACCCTCCTATCTTTCTTCAAGAGCCTGGAGTCATGGCTCTGACAGTGTGCCTAGAGACCAAATAGAGGAATTACACCCTGAGGTGGCTTCTGGATTGATGGCTGACTTTACCACCCCGCCCCCTTGCTCTCTACCCATTCATTTTTCTGGTTATCACATTGATGTATTATTCTCCTTGTGCTCCTTTGTCATCATTTTACTGTTTTATTATTTTACTTCTGTCCAGTTTACATTCCTTTTATTTTCCTATTATTTGAAGACATCCAGAGTAGCGCATATGAGATAAGCGACAAATAAATTTAACAAATAGGATTAATAAATTAGAATTTCCTTAAGTAAATATATTAATCCTATAAATTTATCAATTTCCATCTCAGTGCCAATGTAAAAAAATTAAAGAGTTAACAAATGTTTATATAATATACATTCCTTGTTCTTCTGTAGTCTTACAACAAAATTCCTTTTTTCTCATTTCCAGTAATGCCAAGTTGTCCAAATCTTTCTATTTATAACTCTGGCTTATTTTTCAAAACTTTTACTTTGTCAGTATTTGTTTTATTCTCCAGCCAATTGTCCAACGTTCTTCAATTTTCTTAACTACTTCTTTCGTATCTTGTTTATTCCTGCAAATCCATGTCCTTTTAAAAACATTCAAACTGTAAGCAAGGGTTGCCAATTTCCTCAAACATTTTCTGCAACAAATCTGGTGAAATGCTCTAGTTAGACTAGCTGTTCTAGTGAACCTTTCTGTCCTTCTCCTAATTTGGCAGTTTTTCTTGTGGTTGCCATTATAAGAAACTGAAAGTATGTTAATTACAATAGTGAAAGTAAATGGATCTATCTGAAACATTTTAGTCCCAATTAGCTCTCTATAGTTACAGTCCCATAGATTAGCTTATTTTATCCTTATATTTTGTTAAAAATCTATCAATTATCTACTGTCCTTAATAAACAATCAGCATTCTCACAAATATCTAATTATTATAATTATTAGACCTTTATGGGAAGGTTAATCTAATTATTTTTGCTATTTACAAAGGCATTTTGTACAAAAAAGCTTCTTCAGTTCTGACAGGATCGTGACAGTCTTGAATGAGAAGCAAAACGTCTTCAAAGAAAAAACAAGAAAGTCCAGTTGTGCCCTGAAAAAGCACCTTTGGGAAAGCCACAGAAAAGGATTCCATGTTGGGTGCTAAAGGTACTGATTTTCCTAAAGTCTTGGCCTAACTTTAGATTATAAATGCTTATCGTACAATATAAATGGAACAATTGCTTCTGAAAAAAGAAAAAAACATTTAAAAAAGATGAAACAAGATGTGATTTCTTACAAGACACATGTATTGGGGAGAAAAGATACAAAACATGAGTCACAAAAATCTGAGTGAAGTATTTCAGCAGGAATGAAATAAAATTGAGTTGTTTTGTACATCAATTGAAAACAACTTAATTGATGATCATGGCTGATCTGAGAGGGCACAAATTAATCTACAGGGTGCCAAGATTTTGATACTAGGAATTTATACCCCAAATGAAAATAAAACAGCATTTTATAAAGGACTTATGGACAAATCATTGGATTTTTCATATGAAAACTATTGCCTTCTGGGAGAGTGGAATGGTTTCTCTACAAAAAAATAGAACTTCTGGGAAAATATCAACACCCAGGATAAACTACCAAATATTTATTATTTAATAGATAAATTAGAGCTTTTTGATATGTAGAGATATAAAAATCACGGCTCAAAAGAATGTACTTGTTTTTTTGAAAGACAAAGACCTTTTTCAAGAATGGATATGGTTTGGATTTTTAAGATTTTGGCTATTAATGTTTACAAACTGGAGATGCTACCAAAGACTTTTTCAGATCACAATCCAGTGACTTCAACTTTTAAAAGAAAGAATGGATCTTTTAGGTGGAGACTGAATGAGATGTTGTTACAAAAAGAAACGGTAGTGGAGGACTGTGAAAAGAAGTTAAAGGGATTTTCTTGAGAACAATCTCAATAAAGGTACAGAAGAAAGAATGGCTTGGGATGCCGTAAAGGTTTTGTAAGAGGATATTTTATACAATGCAACAGTAAATTCAAAAAAGAAAGGCAAGATAAAATACAAATGATTCTGTATGAAATACAAAAAGGAAGAATAATTTAACAATCCCCAGAGATAACAACTATTACTCACCAAAATAAGCTTTTAAAGAGGCAATTATCTACAGTATGTCAATAGTGAGAAAGATGGAAATAAAGATGAACTATGCAAAACAAAGAAAGGTTGAGTTTGCAAATAGGGAAATGGGTGGTAGATAAGTTGAAAAAAGAAGGCAACGTTAAAGTTACAAGGAAAGTCTGTAATAACAGATAATGCAAATATACAAAATGTGTTTCATCAGTATTATACTATGTACAAAAGTCAAGAAATATTCTTGGAAAAATAGGAAGAATACTTCCATAAACAAAATTTATGATTATAGAGAATCAAATTTTGAATGGACCTATAATAATAAGGGATCTGTGTGAAACTATTTAATAGTGTGAAACAGGAAAGGCACCTGGTCCAGATGGTTGCCAGCTTCTTACTATAAATGTTTTGAGAATAATTTTTACAACCTTTAGAACAAATGATGAATATTGTTCAACAGATTATTGATAGCTGGTGTGTGTGTGTGAGAGAGAGAGAGAAGGAGGGAGGGAGGGAGGGGGAGGGGAGAGAGAGAGAGGGAGAGAGAGGGAGGGAGGGAGAGAAAGATTGTCCTTTGCAAATCCTTATGGCTTACAGGGGAACTACATCACAAGTAAGAGTATTCGGAAACTTCAACTGTTGCAGAATGCAGCAGTGCAAACAGTTGTGTGTGCCTCTAGAATGGTACATGCTCCACCTCTATTCCACCTGCTACACTGGCTGCCAGTTTGTTTCTAAGTGTAATTCAAGGTGCTAGTTTTGACCTTTAAAGCCCTTCATGGCACTGGACTGCCTCTCCCTGATTACATCAGCCCATCCCATGAGGGATCCCTGAGGAAAAACATGCTGAGGATAGCATCACAAGGGACTATGTCTGATGGCTACTAGGTGGTAAGTCTTCTCTGCTGTGGCACCTGCTTTATGGGCAATCCCTCACCCACCTAAACGAGATTAACTCCATCCCTGCAAGACTTGAGTTACATTTGATCCCGGACCTTCCGTCGGGCCCTGAAAACACATCTTTTCCACCTAGCTGACTTGGCATGATTTTCTGTAGTTTTAACTGGGGTTTTAAATTGTTTTGTGGGGTTTTAAATTCGGCCAATTTATTTAACATTTCTTTTTAAATGGTTTTTAATTTCTGTATGTATGTGTATTTACTTGGCTGCTCACCGCCCTGAGTCCAATTGGAGAAGGGCGGTATACAAATCTAATAAAACCTTATAAAACTTGGTTACATTGTGGAGTTTAGGGGTTCCAGAAAATCAGCAACAGTTTAAGCTGACGCCCATTTGTGGCTGATGTACATACTATCATATATGTTTGTGATACTGTATACTTCAATATTGTAACTAATGATTATCCATATTTTATGATTATTTTTATAATGACTGCTTTTATATTATTGTTTTATTTCATTGTTAAACACTCCAGTCATTTTCTGGTGACATGAGCAGCCAGCTATACAAATGTAATAAAAAAATAAAAAATCTTATGAGATTTAAAAAGAGCCAAGGAAGGATGCCGGCTGTCTCCATTCTTATTTATTTTAATTCTTGAAGTACTCAATAGAGACATATCAAGAGAATCAAGAGAGTTAAGATTTAAAAAGAAATTTACACATTAAGGGCATCTGCAGATATTAGTTTTGGATGATCCAAGAGGAAATAGAAACATTAATGGGAAAATTAAAGGACTTTTTTTAAGGTTTTAAGAATAATAATCGAAAGATGAAATGTTAACAGGTAATATAAAATTAGAAGATTGAATAGAACTGATGGAGAAATTGGTTTTAAGAGTGAAAAAAGTAAAATACTTGAATGTAACTATGATAAATATGAATTGTATGTTATTTCTAAATAATTATAGAATGAACATAGACTTGTAATATAGAATGAATTTAAGGAGGAGATTTTAAGATGGGAGAAATTAAAACTGTTACAGAGAATCTCTGATAAAAATGAATGTCTTGCCAAGAATGTTTTTGTTTCAGACAATATCTGTTTTGACAACTGACACACCATTCAAACAATGACAAAAAGCTATATTTAAATTTATATAGCAAGGGAAAAAAACCCAAGAGTTATTTATATTACAATTATATTTACAAGGAAAGAGGAAGATTGGGTTTACCAGATTTGAAACTGTATTTTGCAGCTGGATGAAAGAATGGATGTTGCTGAGAAACAAGAGACTTTGAGTTAGAACGTTATGACCTGAGGTTTGTATGGCATGGATATTTAAGGCACACGAAATTAAAAACAAAGGGGACTTTAAAATCATTTTATTAAATATGCCATACTGAAAATATATAATGGATATTAACCCAGATAGTGCGCAAAAACATCTTTGTGGATCTCAGCTCAAGAAGTATATCATAAAAGAGAAACAGCAGGCAAAGATGGTTCATGTACTGGGAATGATAGAAAAACTATCAAGGAGAATTTAAAATTAAATCAAGAAAAGAACTAATAGAAGGATATTAGTTGTCAATGGTTTTCTCATCAGAAAGAAAACAAGACCTATGGATAACAAGACCTATGGTACACAACGAAGTAAGACAGAATTCAAAGTACAATTGTGTGCTGATAAATGTGCAATTGCTGAAATGTAAAACAGAGGAAGAACAGTTTAAATAATGTATGACAAAATGGACTAAGCATCTTGGTTATAACATACAGATGGATCAATAGGAAAATTTAGGGTTGACAGGATGAAATTTTCATTATATTATGATCTTGAAGAATTTTAATTTTTAATCTTAAAGAATTAAAGGCATGCAGAGATCTGGCCCACAGAATCATCAAGAGTTGGGCATGACTGAATGGATAACATCATCATGATCTTAAAGATATTTTTTTATAAAATGAGGTATATTTCAGAGAGAACATCTAGAATGTATAAAGGCTTTTTTCCCCTTCCTAGCATTTTTCCTGCAACTGCAGAGTTTGCTTTTTTTGGATCAAATGAATGTTGATCATTTGGTTGTGACAGGAATTGACCAATGACTTTTTGTCAAGGTTAAAGTCATGGGCTGAGAGTGACTGGACTAGTCACCAAGCCGGCTTTCATCCCTAAAGGGAGGACTAGAACTCAGAGTCTCCTGTTTTCTAACTGGCACTTTAACCGCTGTACAAAGCTGGCTCTCTATAAAAGGCAGTTCAAATGAATATTGGAAATGTGAAAAATACGGACATTCTATCATGCTTGGTGGATATGTAAAAACAAGGTAAAATATTTTTTGAATTTATGAGACTTGTATGCCACCCATCTCGCCATTAGGTGACTTACAGACATAAGATGTCTGTATCAATAAAGTCATAAAATCAAAAAATCAATAAAGTAAAAAAAAATAAAAATCGATAAAGATCTTAAATTTAAAAATTCAACTAAAATTCAAATCCATATACTAATACAGAAGATTTTAAAGATTAATCTTCAACTGATGCTAGATCTTTTCCTTTTAGGATAGTTAGAAGTCACGGAAGATTATTTCAGCATTACTTTGGCAAGATTATCATATACACAAAAACTGAAAATTCAACACTACCTACTATGAAAAAATACGATAAAATTGACAGAGCTTGATGAGATAAACTGACTTTAGAGAAAAAGCAATGTTGACCTTTATTGGTGACTGTAAACCTGTTACAAACTTTTTGCATAAAAATGAAAAAAAAAGAATTGTTGATTGATGGTTTTACAGGAAGAAGAGAATCATGATATGACTTGAGGTTGAAATATAATCGTAATGCTGTGAAAAATCAGAAGTCACTTTTTCTTTTCTATTTTTTTGCTTTTTTTACAACTTAGCTCTTTAATTTTGTTACATTAGTTTGTATTAGTTTTAAATTTTGCTTTTAAAAAGTTTGAATACAAACACACATGAAATGTTTGTAAAGGTGTTCAGAATTTTGCACTATGGATTTTTGCTTTAAAATTATACTAAACACAGTATTCAACACAAGTTGCTACTTTGTAAGCAAGTAAAATATTGGAACCTTACAGAACTCCAGTCAACCTATTATTCATTATGAAATATTGTGAAAAGGCTTAAGACAAAAATGTGTAATGCAGTCATTCTACCTTGAAAATTATATTCAACAGAACCTGTTCTGGTATAGTTAACACAAACTTTTCATGAAATATAGTCTCTTTATCCATAACATTAAAATGCTAAGAACATTTTTTGGTTACCTCAAACCTGCATGCTGTACCCTTAGCCTATCTTAAGTCATCGCTATTTTCACTTTTGGTTATTGAAACAGACAAGGGCAATTGATAGTGGCAACTACACAGTGCAGCCCATTTTCCTGTCTATATTAGCAGTTAAGGGCACTACAGACTTCAAAAAGATCTTCCCGTTTTTATGAATAAGTGAAGAAACTACAAGATTGAATTTAACAAATTTTAATGCCACTCAGCTATGAATTTCCTAATGTCACTGTAGTAAGCTAGAATAACCACATAATGCATTTAAAAACAAGAACTCATAACTGTCAATTAATGATCATACAAAAATATAGCATAAGAGGAATTTAAATAGAAACAAACTTCATTAATTAGCTCTATGAAGGAAAGACTGAAACAGCTGGTTCAACATAGCTAATCAGAAAAAATAATAATCTTCAAAGGGGGTTACTAGAGCATAATTTTTTTAAAGCATGTGTAATGAAGCAGGAGCCCACCAATGTTCAGAACAGACTGTAAGTAAATGAGGACCAAGGTCAGAGATTCTACCTGAGATATGATGCTCAACCACTTTAAATGTGACAGAACAAAAAATTGGTTTTATATTAGAACCTAAATTGCAACAGCGAAGCTGCCCTACAGCTGACATTTCCTGCTGTTTGGATCCAGGCATATTTTCCAGCTTTATATCAAAAGGAGTCTGGTAGGATATTTTCCAACTAACATGCTTCATGAGAAGGCACAAGCATGTCTGAGCTACAAGCTCTCTTAATCAGATGCAAGGAGTGGCTTAACTGATATCCGTGCTACAAGACTTCCAATTTTTGGTTTTCATAAATGAACACAATTCTCCTACCTCCATGATCAGCTTCCCGGTATCCTTATTTGCCAGCTAACGAACCACTCAACTCATATTAAGGAATGTGTCAAAGCAGAAAGCAGTTCAGATTCCCTCTGAACTTAGGTATTGACAGTCACAACCAGCAAACAAAATGGTATTATGTAAAAATATAGGAAGAGCTGCGGGAGTAACACAAGTAGCAAAAATAAAATATCTTCATTTGTAAAAACACTGTTGGCTTGGGAATCTCAAAAAGAGGCATAAGCAAACCGAATGAAACTGAAACTTCAGCAGCTAAGAGAGAGATGAACCACCAAATTCTGCAGCAGGAAGGATCCCAACTCAATTCAGTTCAGTTCAACACAACTCGATGAGCATGGGCAGGGCGAGAGACCGAAAAAGATCATTCTCACACCACCCTCCTCGATTATATTTGGGGAGGAAAACAGATTAGGGCATCCCTAAAATCCGGACCACCGTCGTCTCCCACGATTTTCGCCAAACCAGGATATGGACATACACCAGCAGCTTAAATACAATGAACTCCCCCCCGGGCTCGATCATCCCATTTCAGTCCTCTGTCCTTTTCCCTCGAAAGACACTTTCCAAAGTTAGGATACGGAGACCTTCAAGGGATGCCACGCGGGATGATCCTTCGGGGTTGAAAAATAAGCGGAGGACTCCAAAGCCCGTAAAAAAAAAATTTCCCCCGGTTTTCCAAGGCGTGAGAAAAGCCGGGCTACCCACAACCCAAATGAGGAGCCTTCCACCCCCCACCCCATGAGGCCTGTCCCACTCGTAATAAAGAAAATCAGGCGCCGAGGGCCCCGACCCACAAGGCCACCTCCCACTGCCCTAAATCCACTACCTGACACCAACCTGGAGACCGCCATAGCTGGAAGGAGATGGAGCTACAGCCCGGCCCAGCAGGGAGAGAGCCCCCCGAGGCTCGGGGAAGGAGGAGATGGCAAGACCCCGGCCTGGCCTTAGGAAAGCACGCCGCGGCCCCGCAAGCGAAGGGGCGACTAGAGGCGGCTGTACCTAGCGGCGGCCTGAGGCCCCCTCTCCTCTTCGGGCGCCCTTCCAAGCAGCAGCGACCTACAATACGGGCCGCGCGGATTAAAGCCTCTATTCCTCCATCACCAGGGAGAAGCCCGACGCCTGGTTTTATATGAGCAGCCATCTTGTATTTATTCCCTTCCTCCATGGAAGCCGCTTCCTGATTGGCATGGACGCCAGACCGCAACCAATAGGAGACGTCGTTTGAAGGAAAGAGCGGGGGCGGGCACACAGAGGGGCTAAATAGGAATCTACCATTAGAGTTCACAAAAGTCCGTTGTGGAGTTGGAAGAGGAAGAGGAGGCGGCGCTTGGCCGCCATTACGGGAGAGGGCAGTACCAAGTGTACAGTTGAATGGAAAGATGAAGTCACGCGGGGTTTGTCGGTTTTTCAGCCTCAGAAAAGGAGAAAAGGAATCATTTTCCGGCCGCGCAGTACGCTTAATTTGTACAATGAAGTGATGAACGCATTAAACCAAGAGGAAAATAATACCGTAAACACCCCCATACTCCACGAGCCTGTGTAATAGGAAAAACCCTTTTTCGTGAGTTGGGATGATCAAATACATTTGCCTGGCTGGGGAGTTGGAGAACTACATCTCCCAGCGTTCATTGCGGTATCGGCACTTAAGAGTATTTGGTTTTTCTTCTGCCCATCCATAAAGGGAAGCGGAGGAAACTTTACGTTGGTTGCTCTTGCGGTAATTCGAGTCTTTTGAGGCCAACTTGTCAAGAAATGTGTTTTGTTTTCGAAAGAAGAAGGGTAGCTCGTTCTATATAGAATAACATATTCGTCTGCAATTTTATATAGCAAGCTAACGAGATCTAATTCACAAGAACAAAAAAAAAGGACAGCACAGTACAAATCATGCAATTTAGAAAAGTTTCTGGGCTACTTTCTCCAAATCTGAATGATCCAGTGCAAAGAATGCCTTCCAAGAGAACCTCGAAAGAGCTGTATTTGATAAGTACCTGCACCAGATCATGTCTGCATTTGCACAGCCGATCCATGGTTAATCGAATGGGAGTTTACACCAGATAGGGTCCTTGGGTTGCACGTTATGCTGAATTATGCATAAATCTCGAATTGGATTTGCAACTGAGCAAAAAGAGCTAGCTCATCTGAATTGCAACCAGTACATTGCAGTCATCCATTTGCTGCCATCTGGTAGTCTTTTTGACAGCTCTGCTAGGCAAAAACATGGATTTGTTGATAATTCCAAGGGTTTTGTACTGTACAGTGCAGTAAGATACAAACTACAATTTCTCTGGGATGTACCAATCTGACTGTTAAATTGGCAGTTGGTTCTATTGGGAACTTCCTTGCTTATTTTTCTTGTGCTTCTTTAATGTTCTGTTCCCATGCCTGAAAGTCAGTTTTCATAAAAATCTATTTTTCTGGGTCATTCACTACTGTAGGCTTACTAATACTGTACACAGGAGTTTCAGAAACAGAAAGCAGACAGACTTCATTAGGTAGTCCAGATGTGCATCATTTAAAACCAAATTTTAAAGAAATAGACTCTAAAGGTTAATGATTAATCATTAAGAAGTTTCTGTAGAGAGTGACTAATGCATTTGCATTCTCATTGCCTGAACCATTAAATATTAAATATTATCTTTTGTAAAGTGGGGAATGCCATGGCCTACTATCAGTTCATCATTTTAATGTACATGTAATATTTAAACCTCCATATGGAAGAAATTTAAACTAGTATAGAAGTTGGCAAAAACCCCGTTATTAATTAGAAACCTATCTTTAATAGTTTAATTCATCACAAACAAAATAGCACCGAAGAAAATCTGTAATATACTCTTATCATCTTTCAACTTTCCAACTAAAATTAATAATTTAACCTATTCTGCAAAAAGTTACCATCCTTACCTCTAGTTTGAACTATACTGATTCACTGTTGTTTCAAATATTAAACACATACACAATAACACCAACTGTACAATTCACCCATTACACTGTTGGTTATTTATATTTTTCCACAAGTGTCAATCGCTACAACTGGGATGCACAATCAGAAGAAATTCAGAAAAATAGCAAAAAATATTTTCTTACAATTTGTTATGTGCTAACATTAATTAGCCAAATAATCTTACCACAAAAAGTTTTTAATTAAGATTCCTGATTCATAGTGTCTTGATTTCTCATAGGTGACTACATCTAGTTTGTAGGCATTCAAGATCATGAATCTTTCAGGTCTGCAGAGAGAGAATAAACCAAAACCCCAGTTAAAGAGAAGCCCATGTGAAGGTGGATGACTGGATAACTATGCTAGTTAATTTAGTTTTGCAATTTATTCATTTGTAAGACTTATAAACTTATGTCAGTCTAAAATCTCTAGGTGATGTACAAAATAAACAGTTAATGGCTGCAGTCACATAATTTAAGATAACCTTGGTTGACCTAATCTGATTTATTTAATTTTCCAGGATTGTATGATTCCTTGCACTATAAACTAGTCTTATGGGTTGGGTTTGTACAACAACTAAAAATACCATTTGTGTTTCAGCATGTTCTGCAAAAAAAACAGCCAATGTATTGGATGGATACATTGTTATAGGTAGTATGTTCATACAAGACACTGATCCTTAAAGTAGCTAAACTATTATGTGTTTATCCATGGTAAATGTAAAGGTCTGTCAGTTGTGTCAGACTCTAGGACATGGTGCTCATCTCTGTTTCTTGGCCAAGGGAGTCAGCATTGCCCGAAGACAATTTCCATGTTCATGTGGCCAGTATGGCTATATGCCAAAGGTGCACGGAATGCTGTTACTTTCCCATAGAAGTGGTACCTATTAGTCTACTCACATTCCAAGAGCCTTGGTTGCACAGCGGGCTAATCTGCTTTTAAAGTAGCACTTAGCTGCCAGCTGCCTGCAATTACTGTGAGTTCAATTCTCACCAGGCTCAAGGTTGACTCAGCC
>JANHZT010001120.1:211654-226160 GCA_032468215.1 Stegonotus admiraltiensis
AACTCAGCTGGGATCGTCAGAGCCTTTTGAAAGCATTTTTTACAACCTCTTCACTGAAGAGGTTGTAGAAAAAATGGCTTTAAAAGTAAAAAAAATTGGCCATTCCCACCCAGTCACATCACACACACACACCCCAGAACCTGTAGTAACAAATTTTAGATTTCACCACTGCCCTATTTCCCTTTCTTCCAGATTACCCAATTCCATTTTTAAGAGACTTAAAGTACTTTTCTCTTGGTTTATTTCATCAATCATTATTATCTTTATCGCCTTCTCATGCTCTTGCTTTGTTTTCTGTTTTGTCTGTTCTTTCTTTTCCTCCATTCTTTCTACTGTCTCCCCTATTCCTGGGCTCTTTGATCTTCATTATCAGTTTTAGCATGTTTTCTATTTTCCCATTTATGTCTTGCATTAGGTTCTTTATGTGTCAGTGATTTTTTGTCATAGTACCCCTAATGCTTTGAAACATCAACACCATTTCTCTTGAAATAACATTCATTTCCTCCTGATGAAGCATCTTGTCTTATTTTAATAAGTCCTGCTCTTACAAGTCCAAAAACAGCATTTTCAAATCCAATGTTACTCCTCAGAAAATTCAATAATCATAGTTCTTTATATTTCAGGATTATTAATCAGTTCCATTTAAGTAGTCCAGGCAGCCTCCACAAATCAAGAGTCACTTTACTTTTCTTAGAGCAGTGATGGCTAACCTTTTTGCCGTCGCGTGCCAAAAGCGGGGGGAGTAGGGAGGGGTCGCGGGTATGGGTGCCCATATCCATAATTCAATGCGCTCTGCCCTCCCGCGCATGCGCACGTGACACCCCACTTCCCCCTGCTTTTGGCAAGCAATGGCACAGTGGGACCGGTAGGCCCTTTTTTCCCCCTTCCCAGGCTCCAGAGGCTTTCTAGGAGCCTGGGGAGGGCAAAAACAGCCTTCCCCATCACCCCAGAGGCCTTCCGGAGGCCGGAGCCAGTTTCCCGACTTACAGTGGGACCGGAAGGCCTGAAAATCAGTTGGCTGGTGCGCGCATGCACACTGGAGCTGAGCTGGGGCAACACTCGCGTGCCCACCAATATGGCTCCGCGTGCCACCTGTGGCACCCGTGTCATAGGTTCGCCATCACGGACTTAGAGTCTTCCTTATTCTTACAATAGAGTCTCCAGTAATCATAAAGTGGATCGTTATAGAACAGTATCACCAGTCCTCCAGATAAATGCTGTTTATTTCTTTTAAGAATTTTCTTAGTCTTGTAGGGGTATGGTATATTTTCCATTCACCAGTAGATGGCGGCCTCAGCTTATGTGTTAGCGTTGTTTGAGTTCTGATAAATTGATTAATCCAAATTTAGTTCAATTTATGGAAGCAAAATAGGCTATTCAAGTAAATTCAAGTAGATAGTTCCAGCAGTTTATAATGCTTTTCCAAAACAACGCCTATCCAGTTTAAGAATCCAATTTTCTATGATTTTAAAGGTCTCTAGCTTTTCTCTCCTTAGTTCCTTTCTTTTGGGTCCAGAATTTTTCTCCCTATGGTAGTTTGCCACTTTAAAAAAAGTTTTTAAAAAAAACAAGAACAGAAACAAACACAAAACATAAATTTCCATTTTACAACAGCTTCATATTGATGTTCTTCTAAAATTCAGGTTCCCAACCCCCCATCTTTACATATATTTATATTTGTGGTTCTCTTGTTCCTTATTTATGTATATATTTCTTTATCTATTATACATATTGTTTTATCTATATATTACTTTACATACATTGTCTGTTTAGTGGCATATTAGTAATACTTCTTATTTACTATTCCTGACTTCTAGCCATTTACTCAGTTTATTCCATATTAAATAATATTCCGCTTCATCTTTTTCTTTTATCTCTTTCGTCAATTTGTCCATCTCTGCACAATCCGACTTTCCTTATCACCTCTTCCTCTTTTGGTATAGTGTTGCTTTTCCAATTCTGTGCGTATGTTATCCTGGCTGCTGTTATAATATGTAAAATTAAATATTGTATTTCTTTGGTATAGTTTCTGGAGAGTATTCTCAATAAAAATAGTTCTGGTTTCCAGTCTATATCTTGTCACTCAGCTCCAATCACTGTTCATCTGCACCGCTCCTGCATGTTTCTTTGTTGCCTCGGCTATCCCAGCTTTGTGGCAGCCATGATGGCTGCCTCTTCTCAAGGGAGAGGGAAGAAGCTCTGAGTCCAGCAGGAGAGTTGCTGCTCTCCCAGAACTACAGGGTGCCCCTCTTTTCTTCACCATCCTTACAGGGTGGCTTTAGCTCCTTTCGGAGCCCTCCAACAGGGAGAACTCGGTGTGGGAGTGGGAGTGCGGAGACTTGTTCCTCACCAGTATTGCCAATATTGCCACGACATCAGCTGGAAGTCCCTGTTCTCTTTCTGTAGTTGTTCTACTCCGTTCTAGTTTATTTCATTTTTCCTTGTCTTTCATATCCACTTCCTCCCGAAGTCATTCTTCACCCTACCATCTAATGGTTTCTCCTGCATTTAGAAATACCTCTCCTTTATTGTTAAATTTTCAACATAATCAAAGCAGGCAGCTATTTCAATTATATTCATTCCTTTTTTATTTGTATGTATGAACAGGTTTATGCTTAAGTGTTAAGCAAAGAGATATTTAACAAAACAGATACTAAGCCACCATTTTCATTAATTTGTAGATGTCCAAAAAGGCCAATCACTGTTTCTATATTCTGTTGTCTTATTCCCATTCAAGTCTACTATCAGAATAATGCAGACCTGTTCTCAGATACTCAACCTATACTTTTCCTTTCATTAATTTAATTTAAAATTCACAGTATTTATATTTAGTCTTCCATTCTAAGTTGAAAGCATCTACAGAAGAGGTGTTAAAGTCGTGGGTCACGGGCCAGATACATCACACACTGGCCACGCCCACAGCTAGTTTAGTGAAAGGGAAAAAAAAGACGCCACTGTGATGTGGGTTTGACACCCCTGATCTACAGTATACAGGTAGTCCTTGACTTACAATAGTTCATTTAGTGACTGTTCAAAGCTCCAATGGCATAGAACAAAGTGACATGACCATTTTCCACACTTATGACTGTTGCAGCATCCCTATGGTCAAATGATCAAATTCAAACACTTGGCAACTGTTGGTTGCCAGTTCCATTAATATAATCATATATCAAAAATGTAAACTGGGTAGTTGAATGGATTTACAGAAATGCATAAAAAAAATCTGCATCTGGTTCTGTATAACACATAATTCAAACTATTAGTAACACATTAAAAAGCAATGATGCCTGTTTTATTGATTTATATGATCTTTAGTTTTGTTAAAGAAAAATGAACAAATAATATAATTTGAAGCTAATCAATAATTCTTCTCACCTTTCAGAATATTCCTCATATGGCTCATTAATGTGAGTTGAATGATCATTAAAAGAATTCAGCCTTTGTTCAGGTCCTCTGTTTTGGAAATCTTTCAGCTGTGACTTCTCACTAAAATCACAGTATGACTGATTATCAAGGAATGGTCTACTTCTTCTATCGTAATCTTCATCATCAAAATCTTCTAATGACAATTTTCTTCGTAATTCATTGTGATGCTGCTGGTCAAGGAAAGGTACCATTCTTTCTCCACATCCCCTAGTCACATACTCAAAATCTCCCACTGGTGAGTGGACATCATCACGAACAGGACAATTCTGAAACAGTCTTAGTTTTTCCACAGATCTCTTGTTCAAAAATGACTGATTTTTGTCCTGCAAGGGTGACTGAAAATCATCTCTAGACTGTCGATGGTAAAATGGTCTTCGTCTTCCTCCTCGGCTTCTATTGAGCTGGCTATCTGTCTGTCTATGCTTAAAAGAAGGAGTGTCAGCAAAACGTTTATGCCTTTGTTTACGGTTCATATTAATGTTTCTACCTGATACATTTCTTCGAAAGTCTTCATCAAGCTGGTGGTCTTCAAAAGGTTGAAATCTGTGCTTTGGTTCTCTTGTACTAAACTTTAAATCTTTAATCTTCATTTCTTCTTGGCAGTCATCATGAAACTGATGGTCAGGGAAATGCCTTTGTCTTATTTGTGGAAGTGGTGGCTTCATGTCATCATGAAACTGATGATCATGATATGGTTTTCGACGTTTCCCAGGACCCTTATTAATAAAATCAAACTCTCTCAATCGGATTTGTTCCGGTATGTCATTGGGGACATCATCATAAACTCTTAGTCTTTTACCAGGCCTGCCAGGAAAAAAAATTAAGTATTATTTCTTAAGAAAATCAGGTGATAATATACACTAACAAAAACCAATTCTAGAAGGACAAATGTAAATTTGTCAAAATTGTTTAGAATTTAGTTTGCTCTTAATGAACATCTTCTCTGACCCATATGATACGTGTAAATACACTTATGCATAGGGTCTAATTTTCACTCCCCTGCAAAGTACTTTGAACTTGGCTATGTAAACTTCGCCTTCCTGCTGAAGTTGGGACAGTGAGAAGGCTGGTGAGTGTAAGTAAGGATTCCAGCTAACCAAAAGGAAACTATAAAAAATGGAGGAATTACGTTTCTTACTCTTGACCCATATCCCTGCTTACAGTTTTCTGCACTACTAATAGCAAAGTGAAAATACGAAATAAAGCTTGACAATGAGTACGTTAATATTTTTAACATGTTCAAAAACAATTATTCCCTCAGGATTGAATATAGTATGTGGAATTATACAAGTTAGATTTATACAATTCTCCTACTACATCAAGACAAATACGTTTTTGGCAGTTACCTAGAATATTCTTCATTTGGAAATCGATCCATATGTTCATCTATATCGTCTGGCAGTGGCACAATATCTCCATCAGCATCCCACATATTCATCCCCAGGTTGCTAAGGAATTTCAAAAGAGAATATAACACATTTTCTGCTGAGGATACAATGAAAAAAGACAAAAATAGTGTGATTACACTAAATCTAGTGAAAGAAGAGAGAAGTTCTCAGCAGGATGTATAGCATAATTCTATTGATTATAGGATACTTTTCTATAGTCTCTCCCTGAAATGGCTGTGCTCTTGTAGGTATTTTCTATCAGCATATCAACTACCTAAATCTTTTAGGATTCACCATTTGTTTCCCACTTTCTCAATTTGGGGTCTATTTATAGTCTATTTAAAAAGGCAATGATTATTCTACCTTTCGTGATCAACTTCAGAAAAAAAAACACTGAAGCTTATTTAAAATGTGTCAGAACGGAAAAGGATACAAGAATAGAACTAGACTCACCTTCTCATTGGCTGAGTTTTAAGATCTATCAGATATATAGGACCATCCATATGGTGACCACGTGCTTCTCCAAAAGCTAAACAGATGGCAAGAACATGAGTTATGTGAAACAGGGCTCTTGGTGAAAAATGGACAAGCTATTGAGGAAAAGTTCAATAATAGCACATAATTCTAGAATCTGATTTCTGGTTTTTTGGAATTTTGATAATACGCTGATATAGAAATCGCTTTTCCAAAACCACAACAGCAAAAGTATGCTTCTCATATAAATGTTGCTGTCAGCTAAGGTTAGCAAATGTGGAGCAAGGCTTGGTGCAGCTTCTCCTCCCAAAAAGGGAGGAAAAAAAAGTAGAAAAAAAGGGTTTTTTCTACTTAAGCACAAGCAAAGATTGTACTTAATATTGATTCTCACTAGACATAACCAAAGTTCTTATTTAACAGTAAATTGAAACTTCCTAGAATTTGCCCCAGTTAAGTGGAAATGGTTATCAGATAGAAGAATACTGAACAAAGTTAAGTTGTCATAGTAACTGCAGTGACTTGGAATTTTGTGTGTGTGTGTGTGTGTGTGTGTGTGTGTGTACAATTTTGTATGAAATGCCATGGGAATTCTTGATTATTACAAAAAAATGCCTGTATGAACTTTTGTTTCTTATGCACTCATAAAAACGGCCTATTTGATCATGATAAGCATTTTTTCAAGTGCAGCATTCTGCTTCCCAGTAGCAAATCAGATTAGTGTAATCCAAAAATAGACTATAAAGTCACCAATATTCTGAAAATGTTTTTTTTTACTTTTGCTTTTGAATTGACTAGATTCCTCTTCAATCACAAACTTATCCATTGCTAGGAATATTTCTTGTATGTCAGCCACAGCACCATGATTTTGATATGTCAATCAATACATAATAAATATAGAGACTAATGTATAGGTCTGTGATGGCAAACCTGTGGCATGCGTAGCCATATCAGTGGGCATGCCTGCTCAACTCTGCCAGCTGATTTTCAGGCCTTCTGGGCCCACCAGAAGTAGGGAAACAGGCTGTTTCTTGCCTCCGGAGAGCCTCGGGGTCGTGGTGGGGAAGGCCCGTTTTTTGCTGTTCCCAGCCTCCAGAGCCTCTCTAGGAGTCTGGGGAGGGAGAAAACGGCCTCCCCACCCCCCAGAGGCCAGAAACAGTCCCACTGGAAGTTGGCAAATGGGCAGTTTCGGGCCTCCAGGGGTGGGGAAGGCTGTTTTCGCCCTCCCCAGATTCCTAGAGAGGTTCTGGAGGCTGGGGACAGCAAAAAACAGGCCTTCTGGTCTCACCAGAAGTTGCCAAATGGGCAGTTTCTGGTCTCCGGAGGGCCTCTGGGGGGGGGAGGCCATTTTTGCCCTCCCCAGACTCCTAGAAAGGCTCTGGAGGCAGGTGAGAAAGAAAAATGGGCCTACGGGGCCATTGTGTGCCAGGAGTGGGGGAGGCCATGTGCAGATGGCGCATAGAATAATAGGTGCGAGCATGCGTGCCTAACCTCCCGCCCACCTCCTGGCACGCAATGGCAAAAAGGTTAGCCATCACTGGTATAGGTAGTCCTTGACTTACGAACACAATTGAGCCCAAAATTTCTCTTGCTAAGTGAGACACTTATTGAATTTTGTCCCATTTTTATGACCTTTCTTACCACAGTTGTTAAATGAACTACTGCAGTTAAATTAGTAACACAGTGGGTAAGTGAATCTGGCTTCCCCATTGACTTTGCTCATCAGAAAGCTTGCAAAAGGTGGTCACATGACCCCAGCAACTGTCATAAATAAGTTAATTGCCAAATTTTGATCATGTGATCATGGAGATGCTGCAGCGGTCAGTAGGAGCACTGGTCTTACCTGATATGATCCTACTCGTTGAGTGGAGGCAGCATCCAGGAATGGGTTGACCTCGTCGGTCAGCCAATAGAACTGAGTCTGTCAAAGCTGCAAGGACACGCCTTCTGCCAATGTTCCCCAGCTTTTGGCAAAGATGAAGGGACAGACTTGACATGGTCAGCTCTGATGTGATCCAATGTGGACCGAGGGCCAGCCCTACTCTAGGGTGGGGCAGGATGCTGCCTCAACTCAATGAGAAGGATCGTATCAGGTAGGACCAATGCTCCTTCTCCATTGTAGTGGAGGCAGCATCCAGGAATGGGACCAAAGCTGTCGTGTCCTTATGGGTAGGCTGCAGCCCAGTCAGAGGTCCCATCATCCGCATGCACTCTCTGTAGGACCTGCCTACTAAAGGCTGCCTCAGCCGAGGCATAGCTGTCCAGTTTGTATTGCTTGATAAAAGAGGACGGTGAGGACCAAGTTGTTGCATGGCAAACCTCTTCCAGAGAGGCCTGCATCGCCCACGCCGCACTCTGTGTGGAGTGTGCTGTTATACTCTTGGGTAATGGAATGGCTTGTATCTCATATGATTTGGTGATACATGCCCTAATCCAGCATCCCATGGTCGATGGAGTGACCCTAGAGCCTAAGGTGGCAGGCTGAAAGGATACAAAAAGTGACTCCGTCTTCCGAAAGGAGGAAGTTCGTTTTAAAAAAATCCGGAGTGCCCGTCTCACGTCTAGCGTGTGACAGTTCTTGGGCCCTGTGGAATCAGGTATTTACTTTCTGAATGAAAGAAGGGTCCAAACGTAAAACCACCCAGTTAGGGTGGAATACAGAGATCCGGTCTGATGGAAAGCGCTGCCAACTCCGATATCCACCTGGCCGATGTTATGGCCACCAGGAAGGCCACCTTGCAGGTCAGAAAGCACAATGTGGCTTCTCTCAGTGGTTCAAATGGGGCCTCAGTCAGCGCCTGCAGTACCTTAGTGAGGTCGCAAGTAGGGCAACAGTGAACCAATGGAGGCTGTAGGTTAGTGTGAAATGGCTCTTGTTGGTATTTATTGAAAACCCGTGATCCTGAAGCACCTGGATGGTGCGTCCGAGATCCTCACATGCCTGGGGAACCGAGGTGAACTGGATCAGGATATCATGGAGATAGCACTGGACGCGCATGGGGAGAGCCCAGAGGCATGCCACCAGGGCAGCCAATACTTTCATAAATGCTGTGGGCGCTGATAGGCCAAATGGCAATGCTGCATATTGATAATGCCATCCTGCATAAGAAAACCTAAGGTATTGCCTATGTTCCAGTAGTATGGGGACATGAAGCTAAGCTTTGGTGAGGTCAATAGAAGGGAGGAAGTCACCCTCCCTAACGCTGTCCAAAATGGACTGAAGAGATTGCATTTTGAACCGCTTGTAGATAAGGTGGTTTAATAGCTTTAGGCCTAGAATTGCTGTATACCCCCCCCCGAGGCTTTCAAAATTACAAAGAGGATGGAATAAAATCCCAACCTCTGCTGGTCCTCTGGAAACTGCTGAATCGCTTGGATATCCAGCAGATGTTGAATAGCCGTCTCCATGAGGACCCGCTTCTCCTTGAGCCCTGAAACAGGGCAGCGAATGAAAATCCTCGGGGGTATGGAGAGGAACTCTAAGGAGAGGCCCGAGCAAACCATCTCCAAGACCCATGCATCAGATGTTATGTACTCCTATTGCCTGGCAAAATGTGCCAGGCATCCACCAATGGGAGGTTTGGTGGTGCAGCTACTTCTGGCACTTGAAAGAATGGCTTCCTCCCCCTCGAAAGGGCCATCTAGGTGGAAACTGTTTAAAACCACCCGCCCTTTCTTGTTGCTGGTCCTGCCTCTGGTAGAAGGGACGTCACGAGCGCAGTGGCCCAAACCCAGTCTCAACCCCTAAAGGACTGGTAGGTTGATGGTTGGGCCTCTGCCCGCCGGGACAGAGATGGGAGGATCTTATGTTTATCACGTGATTCCACCAGAAGAGGGTCTAGGGAGGCTCCAAATAATTGCTCCTCAGAGAAAGGTGCGGAGGCCAGTCTCCACTTGTGTTTGGCATCTGCCTGCCATTGGCGGAGCCACAGGAGCCGCCTGGAATTCACATTTGAAGCGATGGCCTTTGACGCAAACCTTGCGGCGTTCAGCGTCGCATCTGCGGAAAACTCCAGAGCCACCTGCAACTTGTTCAAGTCCTGATGGGTCCTGGTACCACCCATCAGGACCCGATCCTGCAGCTGTTTTAGCCAGAGGAGAGATGTTATATTAAAGAATGAGGCCACTGTGGAGCCCTTGATGGCCCAGGCAGCCGCCTGGTGCATCTTCCTCAAAGATTGCTCTGCCCTCCTGTCCTCAGGTCAGAGAGCTTCTTCTGGGGCCTCTGGAATCATGGCCTGCACAGTCAGTGCGGCTACTGGGGCGTCCACCGTAGGCACCATAAGCACCTTTGAGAGTTCAGGCCCGATGTTGTACAATCTTTTATCCAGTGAACCAGAGTTAGGCCCTGCCGCAGGTGCGGCCCACTGCCTTTGCATAACATCTAAAAATAGGCGGGGGATTGGTACCACTTCTGCCTCACTAGTGGGCTCAGAAAACAAGGAGCCTGAAGAATCAGAGGGCCCTGGGACAGGATCCAAGGATGGTGAGGTGGATGCCATGTTGGTGGAATATTTTGCCTTGAAAAGCAAGGACTTAAATAAGGTCTGAACAGTTCAGGCTGATCTGGTTGCAAGCCCTCATCCTCCAATAAGTCCAGATCCTGGCCTGCCTCATCTTCAGACACCGATGAACGGTGTGAAGGGCTTGGGGGTGGGGTGGGGGGGGGTAATGACCTTGTGTCTTGCAAAACTCCCCTGAGGTATGAGTCACTGGAAGGAAGGAATGAGGCAAGGGTGAAGAGTGAAGAGAGTGAAAAGAGGCAGCTCTTTGACTCTGCTGTATGTCAGTTGCTATTCCCTTCTGAATAGCCTCAGAAATTAGGTCTCCCATGCTGGCCGGCACCTGATCTAGCCGCAATCCTGCAGCTGTAGGAGTAAAGGTGGCGCCAGTAGCCTCTTGCCTGACAGGCTGTTGCCAGGCAGATCAGCTAAATGTTGCACGCTAGCACCGTCTGGCAACCATTGCAAGGCAGGGCGGCTGTCAAAGTCCTCTAGCAGCTCCAACGGCTGCAAATTAAAAAGGTGGGAACTTGCTGCCTGATCCTGAGCCATCTGAGGCGATTTCCTCTGACAGTCAGTCTTAAGGTTTTTCGATCTCCTGATCGATACCCTTCTGCTGCCTGACCGCATCAATTTCCAAAGCCTGAGGCTTTTTTGGAGGCTCCACGGTGCCAGAATATCTTTGCCATGGCTCTCTTGCCTGCAGGCCTCTGCCTAGAGGGTCCTGCTGAACTGTCACCTTCAGGGACCAAGACAGCTGGATTATTTCTGCCAAGCACGTTCTCTGTGCTAATGGCAGCAGCCGCGGTGTCCTGGGCCATTTTGCGGCTCAGCAGACTCACCCAAATCAGGCCCTGCTGCTCACAAGCGCAGCAAAAGCCTGGTGCTCCTTCAGGAGTGTGCCGGGGACCCGGGCAGAGACTCAGCTGCCTTTGAGCCCGAAGGCAAAGGCTGGGCTGGTGGACTGCCGCCGGGCAGCAATACTCACAATCCGATGATCCAGAAGGCTTCAGGCAGTTGGCGCTGACTTGACTGTCAGCGGGGAGCCCGCTGTGCACTGGAGAGAGAAGCGCCGATCGCTGACGTCCAAAGTAGCCCAAGGGTCAGTGATGTTCAGCAATGCTGCTACTCGCTGCCCTGCCAGGAATGGTCTATGTCTGGCTTGCTGCAACACGGCCTTCAGCAGAGTTGGGCTAAAGCCCTTCACGCTGGAAAAGCCTGGCTCCACCAGTCAAGGCTGGGAGCCAGTTGACAGTTCAATGTGTATTGAAGATGAATAAAAATGTCAATTGTAAGGAGAAGTGATCCAAGAATAGGTTAGCTAAAGAAACCACCTCTGTCATTGACCAAGACTGAGTCAAAAGCTGGGGACCGTTGGCAGAAGGCATGTCCTTGCAGCTTTGACAGACTCAGTCCTATTGGCTGACAGATGAGGACAACCCATTCCTGGATGCTGCCTCCACTACAATGGAGAAATGTCCAAACCATTATAAGTCACTTTCTTCAGCGCCACTGTAAGTTTGAATGGTTGCTAAATGAACTGTTGTAAGTCAAGGGCTACCCATAATAAGGGAATTGCTTATTTTCTGGGCATTTTTGCAGGGAGACGACGCCACAAAAGCAACTTTCCACAAATGTTGCAAGCAATATTAGGTCTGGACTACCTAAAGAAATTATATGAAACATTTCTCCTTTTATTATAGATGTGCAAAGTGCTTTTGTACATATAGGAAGGGAGGGAATTTCCATTTCCAATTTCCTGCTGGAATTCCATGAAGCTCATTTTTGTGATATGAACTTGAGAGCGAAAGCAGGGGAGAAAACTCTTCAGTTCACATGTGATACTTTGGGAATTGATCTTTTGGATCTCGGTTACAACAGCTCATTCAACCAAACCGTATTGCATAACCTGGGATTTCTGTTAAAAAAGGCACGCAAATACCTTGGATTGCTGTTTCTGGATCCCAACCTTCAACATCAATAAGATATCTACAGGAACATAAATACAATTATGGATTACCCAACTTTCATTGGAGTGAAAGTACCATAATTATTTAATGTTTGCTGTAACACTTACCTGCATATAAGGTAACCTGTTCTATTGATTCCATTAGTACAGTGTACTCCAATGAGTTTCTCTATTGGAAAAGCAAAATGAAAATTAAACAATGCAAACATAATGTTAATGCATGATACAAAGAACGCTTTAAAATAATAGAATATTGCTCTTTAGTGGATTTGTGCAATTACATTTCTCTGAAACTTTGATTCAGAACTGGAAAAAATGGGAATTCAGGAGCAGATTGTGTGACCTCTGCTGCACGTGCAAGGTTCCTGCTAAGTGTGATCAAGAAGAGGGAAAACTGATAGAGCTAAACACTTCTTAGATTATGAGAGGAAGTTTTACCAGAGGTGACAGCTTTGTTGATCTGCATGCACTTTGGGTAGCCCTTGACTTAATGACTATTCAAAGTTACAATGGATCCCCCAAAAGCTACTTACAACTTGCAATCATGTGATCACATTTTGGGCATTTGGCAACTCGCCCGCATTTATGGCCATTTGAAGCACTCTGTGTTTATGACAGTTTTGCCAGAAACTGGTTGTTACTCCTGGTTACTGGCAAAAACTGGCCCAGAGTACAATGGGTTTGCTTAATGTCCACAATATTAGCTTTAAGTTTCCATGTTTGCATAAAGACTACTGCAAAAAAAAAAAAAAGCCATAAAATCAGGTTGGTCATGTGATGACTCACTTTATGATTTACAACTGTAATTATCAGGTCATAATTTGAGGACTACCTGTATATTATGTAGAAAGTAGCACTCTTTCTTAACCAAGTGTAGGTGCAAAACATCCCATTCCAATTTCTGTGTAGAATGTAGAAGGCTATTTTTGATGTTTCTAATTTAGAATAATATGTGTATGTATATATATAGGTAATTATTCCTATATGATAGTGGAATCTAAAGAAATGCACAACTTCCAATTGTTCTGGCTCTCTAGTATGAAATGATAAAGACTGTTGTTTACCATTGTCTGCATTTTCCCACAGAAATTTTCTGACCCATTTTTTAAACAGTAGAATAGTAGGATCATCTGGGACTTCAAGTCCTACAGTAAAAAGTTTCTTATACTCCGTATTTTTGGGCAACTCCTAGCAATGAAAAGATGAACAAATACTATAGTTAATATAGTAATTTATTACTAAATATTTTTTTCATTATTTTAATATTCATTTTTTAAAGAAATTAAGTGCACAATGTCATTAAGTGAGCAATCCTATTTTTGTATGTTGCAGAGACCTCAACTTGCGTTAGTACAAGTTGACCTCCTAATACAGAACTGAATGTAAATTCTATGATGGAGATCTTTACGATTTTTTCTTCCTCGCTACACTGCAATATTTAATAGGAATTCTGGCAGTGACAGCACCTGTGAATAAAGCCAAACTGTTGTATTGTGGCATGTAACAGAATGGTTAGTTTATTGGTTTTAAAAGTGTTATCACAGGGTTGTCAAACTCTCAGCCATGCCCATGCCCGGTTTAGCGAAGGTAATTTGGAAACAAAATAACTGGTCTAAAGAACTACAACAGGATGGGTGCTGCACATACTTCTTGGGGAAGACCATTCCATAAAGTTGAGGATGCTATAAAGTAGTGATCCCTAACCTTTCTGGCTCTGTGGATTGGCAGCGTTGACAGCATGATGGTGAGGGGGGAGGGGATAGTTTCACGTACGTGCCTGCCACTTGTACAAATGGAGCTTCATGAGCTCACCTGCTGCTTGTGTGGCCCAGTTCCCAATGGGCCGCAGACTGGACCCAGGCCATGGACTCCTGCTATAAAGAATACTTATTTTCTCTCTCATGCCTATTAACATTCTCTTGATGAACCGGCCAGGTGGGTAGGTTCATTTCCGCCAAGGCATTGCTTTTATTATAGAACAGTTCTTCTCATGCTGAAGACTGAAAATTCCGTAACAACTCGACCTATTTCTAAATTAGTATTGAAAAAAAATGTTATTATCCCCAGCAAATACTAATTTACAATTACCTTGGTATTATAGTATCTTGTTGTATATGTTAAATCAATGATTAAACCAAGCTCCTTATTGAAAGTTTTCACTGCAGCAATGAGATCTTTTGGTGTAAACTTTTGAGGTGGTGGAAGTCGATTATTGATTGCCTAGGATGGAGAAAAAAAGAAAGTAAGAACAGTATGGAAAGATATTCTTATGGATACAGAAAAATCTGACTTATTAATTTTTTTAAAAAAAATAGTCAAACTGAAAACAAAACACAAGCATTCAGAACAATTAGGTAGTTTCTAAGCAAACAAATAATTGATTTAAAAATAAATAGTACAGCTAGTAATCCTTTAAGGACTGAAGTTGTTTTTCTTTTTTATTCTAGTTGTATGTTGTTTTACTACAGGGTGACACTGTAGCATAGGGACACTGTATAGGGATAACAATAAATATTTCATATTTTATATCCCCAGACCAGGGGTGAAATGCTCCCGGCTCAGACCGGCTCGGCCGAGTAGGTAGCGATGGCAGCAGGCAGCTCGGAGAACCAGCAGCAAAAATCCCTGCCCCAGCCCCCCAGGCCCAGCTGAGCCGCACGATCATTAGAGCCTTTTTTTTTTTAAAGGGCTCAGGATCCAAAGGGCTCTGAGATCCCAGCTGAGTTGCCTGCTAATCAGGCAACACACAC
>JANHZT010001120.1:232572-244369 GCA_032468215.1 Stegonotus admiraltiensis
AGAGCTGAGCTTGCGTGCCCACCGATATGGCTCCGCGTGCCACCTGTGGCACCCGTGCCATAGGTTCGCCATCACGGCCCTAGAGAAAGCAGAAGAATTTTACAATCATTATATAAGCAGGGAGGATGAACCGGATAGTAGAGAGGAAGTAGAAGACAAAAGTCAAGAGGAACAGACATCAGAGGAAAAAATTATGGAACAAGACAGGAGAGAACGGAGGGAAATAGAATGACAGGAGAGAGAAGGAGCCAGGAATGAGCACAAATCGAGACAAGAAGAAGGACCAAAATTTGCATACAAATAACAAAATGGAGGACGAAATAAAGATGCTATTTTTAAACATCAATGGCATCAACTCACCTGCTAAACAAAAACAAACATTAATAAGACTCAAAAAAGAAATATGGATATTATCTGCCTGCAGAAGGTCCACATAAACGAAAAACATGGTAATTTTTAAAAATGCCCCAAACTAGGAAAATTGCATCTGGCACTAGCACACACACACACACAAAAGAGGGATTGCAGTATACATAAAAGACTAGTTAAATTTGAGGAAAATATTTAGTGATGAAGAAGGTAGAATTTTGATAACGGAAATAACAAATCAAAAACAAGTTCTTTTAGTGACAATTTATGCACCAAATACGAAACAGACATTTTTTTACAACAAATTACTTAGAAAAATAATGGAATTTAATTGTGAAAATATTTGCATAATAGGCAATTTTAACGCGGTGGTAGACAACAAAAGTGATTAAAGGAGCAAAGAAAAATAAACAGACAAGACAAAAATTACCGAGTACGTTTTTTTATATGGTGCAAGAACTAAATTTAAGAGATGCCTGGAGACAGCTAAATCCAGGGAAAAAACAATATACTTTTTTCTCCCACCCCCATAGTTCATGGTCACGATTCAATATGGCATGGATGAATCCAGAACCAATCAATAATTTAGAGGGCATAGAGATTTTATGAAATACTTGGGCAGATCATAACCCATTAATGGTAAAATGGAAAGGTCAGAGGAAAAAAGTAAGGTAGACACTAAACCAAAGAATTATAAAAGATAAACTGTATACACAACCAATGGAAAAGGAATTCACTATCTTTTTCAAAGAGAATAGGAAAGAACATACAACATTACAGAATTTATGGGACACCACCAAGGCATACATGCAAGGAATATCAATAGCCTATGGGGCGAGGAGAAATAAAGAGAAAAGGAAACAACAAACACTCCTACAGGAGAAACTTAAAAAACACTGGAAGCCGACCTGCAGAAGGAACCATAGAACGATAAAATTAAAAGAAGAAAGAGACTTGACAAAGCACAAAATTAATCTAACACAAGAAGAAGCAATGATACGGAATATAAAAATGTTAAAGCAAAATTTGAAATGGCGAATAAACTGGGAAGATGGATGGCTCTTAAATTAAAGAAGGAAAATGCTAAAAAGTTGATACAGCACCTACAGGACGAATACGGAAATCTATATTACAAGATAGAGAAGAAAAATATTATCAGGTGGCAGCCATCACAGGGCTTAAGGAGTGAATAGCCTTACTAAATAGAATATTAACAATAGGACATGATTTACAGCGGGGCTGGCACGCCTTTATTTTGGAGGGAAAGAATAAAGCCCGTAAATATTTTCAGAGAGAGATGAGAGATGCCTTATTAGAGATTTGGATGAAAAACAAAAGAAACTTCTAAACAAAAATACCTAGATGGGTATCGACTATGGAACTTCTTTGCCACAATTGTTAAGTGGATCACTGCAGTTGTTAAATTAGTAACATGGTTAAGTGACTCTGGCTTTCCCATTGGCTTGTCAGGTGGCTGCAAAAGGGGATCACATGACCCTGGGACATTGTAACTATCATAAATATGAGTCACTTGCCAAGCCTTTGAATTTTGATCATATGACCATGAGGATGCTGCAATGCTCGTAAATGTGAAAAATGGTCATGTCACTTTTTTCAGTACCGCTGTAACTTTGAATAGTCACTAAACAACTGTTGTAAGTGGTTTCACCTGTATGTGAAAGTTTTCATGAATAGTCTCTTTTTGTCCATTCTTTTGTAATTAATATATTTCTAGGACATTTGATGGTAGTTTTAAGAGGTGAGGCAAGAAAGAGTTCTGCTGAACAAGTTTCTGGGATCTTTTTGTGAGTCTAAGAATTCTTTTTTTAAAAATCTTTTCAGGGAACTTTCCCTTAGGGATCTTGATGCTAATTCCCTGGGAAAGGAAGCACCTGAACCAATTTCCAATAGTTATGCCTGTTTGTTTGCTTTCCTCTTCTTCAGAGATCCTTCCACTAACCCCCATGGGAAAGCAGGTGAGGTGATGGACCAGCCCATCTAAGCAGATTTTCAGGCTTCATAAATGTTGCTTTTATCAAAAGTAACTACTTCCTCAAGTTTAGAGATTTTTTTCAAAACCCACAAAAATCTCTCTATAGTGCTTATTGTTTTGATTAATTAGGAGGATGTTTATATGCTGCCCAGTAAACCTAGCAAATTAAAAAAAGAAAAAAAGAAGTTAGTCTCAGATAGCAGTTGATAAAATACAGCAATGATGGAATTCTCTTTAAACAACAATAATTTTATACTGATTTTAAACTGAAAGATTATGGTACTTAAAAACTTTTTAAAGTTTGGCATCACAAGTAAGCCTATCCGCAGAAGTCATTCCTCTACAGGGGATGCCATCAAAGATATACTGATGTAACTTTAAGTAGAGAGGGAGTAAAACAAATTTAATTCACCTATTTGGCTCTGGAATCCAACACAAATTTAGTCTGGTTATACTAGAGCTGTGTTGGTGAACCTATGGCACACATGCCAGAAGTGGCACACAGAGCCATGTCACCTGGCATGCATGGCGTCACCCATTCCTCTTCCGGGTTTCCAGGGCACGCATGTGCACCAGCCAGCCTGCCTGTCTCTTATCCAATGAGAATGGCATGCCGTCACAGCCTGCCCCCGCCCTCTCTGCCCCGCCAGCTGCTCCTAGTGCTGCCGGAGAAGCAGCAGCATGAGAACCGCTGTTGTTGGGGTCAAGGGGGGGCAGCGGCAGGAACAGCAGGCCGGGGCTTCCCTCTCTCCCTCCCTTGAGGCCTGGGACTATGCCAGAAGCCCGCTCGTGTGGGGAGACAGGGAAGCCCCGGACCGCCCTCAGAATAACGACTTTCCAGGCCCAAAACGGGGCACGGGGCACGCATGCACAATGTGGAGTGCATGCATGGGGGAGCCCGGGGGGGGGGCCTTGTGTGCATGCACGTGGCAGAGTTCGCATTGCATTATGGGTGTTGGTACATGCGCGAGCTGTTGCGCACACACATACACACTTCCGGCATGCCACGAGAAAAAGGTTTGCCATCACTGTACTAGAGCCTGAGAGACACTGTCAAAAAATTAAATTGGAGGCACCACCAACAGAACATGCTGCATAGAAGGAAAAAGAAAAGAGGCCCACTGAATAGCAGCGTCAAAGGTCTTAGTGAACTTGGTTCTGTTTTATTAGATACATAAGGAGATGATTCCGTTGCTAACTTGATTCCAAATCTTTAATCAGAATGTTTAATTGGGTCTCAAAACAGACCAGAAATAATGAAACGTTGATGTATTGAATCATTACATGATTTTAAGATAACAATAGCCGTATTTTGGAGTACCGTAACTGAAATTTCTGTATTGTTTTCAAGGCAGACTCATCATAAATTCATTGTAATAACTCCAATGGATAGTTATTTACAAAAAAGGAAAGCAAATCTATCAGTTACAGTTCTTTGTTAAATAATAATGGGCAGCATTTTAAAAAAAATCCAGTATCCATTGGTAATTGTTTTCATTTTAAATTGAAATCTGAGTACTAGAAAATAGAACATAAAAATTAAAAAATCTGGAAACTTTTAACATAGTAAGACGCAGGAATTTTCCCCTATCGCTTTCAGGAACTTAGACATATTTGGACCCTGTTCTTTGTGCAAATCTAATGGTTCTCGGCCTTATTTAACCTTAGAGTGAATTGCAGAAAGACTGCACTTCTACTCAGTGCCAATTATTTCCTATTATTCTACATCAGTTAAAGTAGTTTTGTAAAGAAAATATTTAGTAATAGATGCATCATAACAAGTGAAAGGCCAATTAAACTGATTTATTACTAGTGTTACACCTATGCACAAGAATATTCTCAACTAAGGGTTAGAACTTGCTAGGAGTAAGATAAGGGTCAACTGAATTCAAAGGGTTTGGACTTAGCTTGCTAGTGCAAAGAGATTCTAGGCCAGGGATGTCAAACTCACATTGTCACAGCGGCGTCACGTGGCGTATTGGGACTTTGCTAAATTGGGTATGGGCGTGGCAAGTGTATGACGCATCCAGCCTGCGGGCCTGGAGTTTAACAGCCCTGTTCTAGGCTGACCCCTCTTTTAACTCCGCTCCCAGATTCTGTCACTCCTTTCCTTACAAAATTACTATAATAATCTCATAAGAATATAATATTTTTGTGAGCCAATGTTACTGAGAAGCTGAAGTAACAGTTCATTTAGATTGCTGAACACCAACAATATATATCTGATCCTTGATATGATTAAAATTCAATGTATTCTTTAGGTTTTAATCATATTATATGTTTTTATTTTTGGATGAGAATGTTTATAAAAATGGAGTACATTATTCACTTATAGCTGCTTAAGCTTTGCAATTATTTTATCCTCCAATCAAAACACAAACACCACAAATAAGTAATAAGATATAAAGTTAAAGATGTACAAGGAAATGAGATGGTACTGTTTATTAAATTTAATTAACTAATTTGTTTTACATTACTATACCATTGATCCAAAGTAGAATATGTAAAAGTATTTAATATGGAATAAAAAAAATCATCTTTTAAATTCTAACTACAGAGTAGCATGAAGTAAATTGTCTATGGTAAAAATAGTTAACAGCTTGGAGATTGTAGCTTTCAAGATATCAAACTATTTGAAGTTTTTTCTGTGCAGTGTCCCTCATTCTCTTTGTTGTTTATTAACTTGGTTATTTCTTGTTATTGCTAGTTTTCAATAGCACTTATCGGAATCAAGGCTAATCTGGGTTCTTTGGCTAGATTTTTATCTTCTAACCATTATCAGAAATATATCATTTATTACATTTATATGCCACTTCCTCACTCTGAAAAATGACTCAAATAATACTGCCTAGTTGTTCATGAACAGCTTATAGGACAGGGGACTTGGTGCATTCCTGACTATAAGAAGCAACTGCATGTATCTTTTTTTTTGCAAGGTAGGAAACATACATCTTAATGTAGATAATTTCAGTTTGGAGAAGACATTAGTGCAGGAAATATACTAGATATAAGGACACAAAAGCCACTTTGTTCAAATGCTGTTCTGAAGCCAATCTGCTTTCATAACTCTCCAAACTATCAACTATCAACAAGATGACAGACACTCTCAAACATGATCAAACCACAAAAGGCATAGTCCCAGCCCTTGCTAAAAAGACAGAAGTTTTTGTATTTGTAATAGAAAAGCAAAAGTTGGGTATCAGTGTTAGTTAAAAAAAATGTGTTCTATGCCTCCGATTCCAGGTTGTAAACTAAATAAATCTGGAAAATCCAGGAAAGCAAATGAGAAACATGTTTCTAAGGAATAAGGAAGATATTTAACTAGAAATTGTACAGATTATTTTTTTAAAAAAGGTACATTGCTACTTAAACGTTGTCTCCAGTATCTAATATCATTAAAAGAAATTCATCATACAACATGGAACTATTTTACATCAAAGTTGTCTCTAAATTGTAACAACCAGTATCATCTTGTTGCTTGTCCCATATTTTCTGTTTTCCTGTTGGAGATCCATTTAAAATCCATTTACCTCCTGAGGTCTGGACCATCCCCACCCTATTGGCCTTCCAAAAAGCGGTGAAGACCTGACTTTTCTGGCAGGCCTGGGGCCATTGATCTCGCTTTGCGATCTGACGAGATCCAGCCATGAATGGTGTGAATGGGTTTTAATGTTTTAAATTTTTAATGATTTTTTAAAATGTATTGTGAGCCGCCCTGAGTCTTCCGAGAGGGGCAGCATATAAATTGAATGAATGAATGAATGAATGAATGAATAAAATGCAGTCTATACTTTTGAAAATGTTACCCCTTCGACTACTATTTTGTATGTGTCCAATGTTTTTTAAAAAACTTTTAATTAATGTTTAATTCTTTTTTAAAATTCTGTGCCATTCTCCCAGAAAGAGGGAGCAAATGAGCAGTTTCTGCTAATTAACTTCATAGCTATGGAACTAGGTACTATATAATTTATTTTCCCCTCATTTTTCCCTTTTAAATTGCCGGAAAGAAACAAAGGTTTTGTTTCTCTCATAAGGGGTTTTTCTCATAAGGTGGGAGAAGGTTGCTAAATGAGGTCCTTCCTTTTTGATGGCAGCAAAAATTGCCGAACGATAGACTATGTTAGGAGTCAAGAGCTAGGCTTTGTAGACCCAGGGGGCATCTAGGTCTTAAATTTTTATCTGATGAGATCAGCTCTGCTGTTATATTCAAAAACTAGTTTGCTATTTTTCAGAAAAATCACTGAAAACGTATTTTGTCAGCAGTACCAGAAAAAAGTATGCAAAATTGTCTATTTCTTAAAAAATAAAACAGGATTCACAATTTTGCTTTGATATTTTCCTGTTATAACCATGGTGAAAAGATTCACTCAACCTATTATCTGACAAAAAGCTATTATTTAAAATGACTTTAATATTCTTATTTTTCATATGTGCTTATAAACATTTACCCCAGGTGTTCATATCTGATTAACTGTAGCTGATTGGTGAAATAAAGAAACAATAGAGCAGTTGAAAATTTTTATTGGACACTAGTCAGAAATACAAATAAGGCAAATCCTTGAAGCTAGTTAAATTCCAGGACTGAAGGGTGGTCTGACAAAATGTGTATATATTTGATTCTATGTGTGGTTGTTTAAAATGACAACAAAACAATGGTGGCTCATAAAACAATTAGCACCTCATATAATGATACCAGATCATTAACATAAGCAACTCTTGTATGTTATATAACAATGCCAGATATCTGAAATCATTACATTTTTATTTTCACAGGATATTTCAGAATTGGTTGCAAAAAAACATTTAAAAAGAAACTGACTTAAGTACTTATTCAAGCAAATTCCTGTGCATTTATAGAAACGTTTTTACAAGATTGGCTTTTGACAAAATAATCCTTTTGCAAGAGATCCTAAAATCTAAGAAAACAATGAAAACTTTTCAGTATTATTACAAAAACAATTCTATAAAAGCATATATTTCAACTATTATGGAAATGATGGCTTCATTAACAATATAGAAATTGAAACTGAAATGTTTGTTAGCTTCAGATATTTATGAATAAAAGCTGAAGATTAAGTATTTTTAGATTTTTATCGCGTATTTATTATTTAGTAAGTAACTCAAGGCAGCAAACATAGATAATACTTTTTCATCCTCCTATTATCCCCACAGCAGTCTTGTGAGGTAAGCTGAGTGTGATTGCCTAAAATCACCCAGCTAGCTTTCATGCTTAAGGTGGGAATAGAACTCACAGACTCCTGGTGTCTAGGCCAGAACCTTAACCACTACATCAAAAAGGCTCTCAAATATATAATATGACAATTATATTACATGAATTATATATTTCATTTTATTTCTCATATAAAAATAAGAGAAAGTTCTTTGCAATAAAAGACAAAAGTGTATATACTTACAAATAATATATCCACTGTAAAGAGATATTTTAATTAGAGTTGCAACTATTTTCTTTCACTTTTATTTATTAAGCCAAAGTACAAATAATTTTAACAGGCATGGGATGAAGATAATACTGTAAATTAAATTACTATAAACACGTATCACACTTATGAATACAAATGTGCAAAAAATCAAGTATATAACCTCAGAACAAACTTCAATAAAGTGATATTTTTCTTTGTTCCATCATCAAAAATTCAAAGCATACTAATGTCTGATTTACCCAATTCAAAGACCATATGTATGTATGTATGTATGTATGTATGTATGTATATATATATATAAAAGCATCAAAATCTTATGTATTCAATGTGTATTTTTACTCAAGTGCTATTTGCACAGATCTACTAGAAATATAGAGAACAGCTAAGTATGAGATTAATAAATAAGACAACTGAATTTAACTCTTTAAATGCTGCTACCACAAACTTCAAACAGTAATGATTTCCAAGCTTCAATATGCACTAAAATGATACATATGGATATCAGTAATGTATACTGAGCTTAATTTAATAAGACATGTTATTATTATTACCTTGCGGAACTTTTGTGTAGCTCAATGTAGAATAATAACCATCATTGCTATTATTTTTGAACAAGTTACTTAATAAATCTGCCTTCATCCATAATCTTATTGTGGGTGAGGAGAACAACCTGATTTGTATTATCAAGACATGGGTGGGCCCAGAAGTGGGTATTCCCCTTTGGTTAATATATCCATTGTGATTTTAGGTTTTGCATCAACTGAGACTCCAGGGAAGGATGACTATTATTACCCACAAGTTGTTGAGGGTGCTCTGAGGCTTGGCTCTGCGAATGACCAAATGAGAGAATCTCTGGTTGAAGTTTAGGCTTTCAGAAATTACTATTACTGAACTGCCTCCTTGCTGCACAGCATCATCTTTGCTTGAGTTGCTGTATTCCACTGCTGGGATTAGGATGGAGTCCCTGAGATTGGTAATTCTCAGGCATTTTAGCTCATCTCCTTGGAGACCAGAGTGGCTTAAGAGCCGTGGTAGTACAGTGGACTGGATGGATTCTGATTACAGAGTAGCTTGGGCTTTTCTTTGAAGATCTAGTAGGCAGTTCAGCCAAGGTCTTGGTTGCAGCCTGAATAGCCCAGTGACTGAAACCTTGCACCCATAGCTCCTTTGTGGCCCAAGTGGTGATGCCGGGGTGTACTTTGATTTTTTAGGAACTCTGGAGATGACATGCCAGAGATGCCTAGAGTGTTGGTGGAAGCAGACAAAGTGCTAATTGTACTAAACATGATTAACAGCCCATATTTGGGTGAGGTAGGCAAACCAATATTTCTCTGTCCTTTTTGTGTTTACAGATGCCTGCCTTATCTAGAGTGATCCATTTTTTACTGGGAGACACATCCCAGAAACATCAGGAGCTATGGTGATAAGTATTCATGCTATCTACAGATCATGTCATTATGATTCACTTAAACAGATCTATGTAAACCTTAACCCTAGCACTGCCTGGTTTACAGATATGTGATGTTATATGCCCTAATTTTGTGACTCCTGACAAAGTCCTCCAGATTGTGAATTCAGTAACCTGTTTTTTTTATCTAGGTTCTTCCTGAGTTACGATGGGACGTAACCTGTGGTCGTGGCCATGCAATGGTATTAAGTCTCTAATGAAGGTGATGATGTTGCCAGTGTTGAAGGAGGCAATGGGTATACCCTTCTCAGGGGACCATTGCTGGACTTTACATTGTGGACAGTTACCATCCAGCTTCCAACCTTCCCTTTGTGATGAAGGTTGTTGAGAAGGTGATCAGAAGCAGTTGTAGAAAGTCTGGAGGAAGCATATTAACTGGACCCACATTAATCAGATTTCAGGTCAGGGGAAAGTACTAAGACAATATTGGTTGCACTTGATGATGATGTTTAGCAGAGCTGAATGAAGACAGTGTCGCCATCCTTGTGCTTCTTGATCTGTCAATCACGGTATCCTCTTGCCCAGGGGCTGTGTGAGTTGTAAGAACTGTACTGCAGAGTTTACGTCCTTCCATAGCAGTCCTTCCTACCTTCAATCTGGACTGCATGTATGAAGTTGTCACTATACTAACTACTCTCTGGAGACTGTTTGGATCTGGATAGGAAGGAACAGATTGCTACTCGATTCTGATCTCACTGAGTGGCTGGGGCTATTTAGGCCCCCTAGGTTTGCAACATGTTCATCTTTGGTCTTAGGTTGCATTCCTCAATTTGAGACTAGCATGCAATGGGGGGGGGGGTGCTCCTGAACTTGCAAGGTACTGAAAAAGCCTGTGACAGCAATGACCAGGAGGGTCATTGTATACGTTCACCTTAGGCACCAGCTGCACCGCTTGCCTTAACTACGAGGCTCTTCAGAAAGTTACTCATGTCATGATCACTACTGCAATGCAGGCTACATGAAACTGTCCTTGAAGACCATTCAGAAGCTTTATCTTGTTCAAAATGCAGTGGCACAGGCAAGTAATAGCCTTCTTGCATTCTACCCAGGCCATCATTGCTTCACAAACTTCACTGGTTACCAGTTGGCTTCCAGGTGCAATTCAAAGTACTGGTTATCATTTATAAAACCGTTCATGGAATAGGGCCTGGTTTTCTCTGTTCCTGCCAATTCAATGCAATCAGGCAGGCTGGATGTAATCTGGCTGTCTTAAATTAGATGTTGCCAACTTGTGGGAACAAGGAATGAGGCCTTCTCTGTCACAGTTCCTGCCCACTGGAGTAGAATCCCCACAATGATACATCTAGCTCCTATTCTTCAAAAGTTCTGCAAGTCTCTTAAAACTAGGATCTGTTCCCAGGCCTGGGCTATATGTGTTTGTGAAACCCATGGCAATGTTTTGGTTTTTATTTAGGTGGTTTTACAGACCACTTTTTAAATATTATGTGTTCTTTTAAAGTTATAAACTGCTCAGAATCTTTTTAGAATCCGGTCACCTTGAAATTTAATAAATAGCATAGCAAATACCAATCTTACACTTTTTTCTTATTTATATTTTTGGCTAATAGTTTTTGCAATATTTCTTTCCATGTTAAGCTATTACTTTCAATTCAACCTTTAAATCAAACATTTTACTAAATGTTGGGACTACTAAAATGATCAGTTTATATCTATTTTAATTACTAAATATCTTTTCAGCAGTTGACTATTCAAACTGATGCAGAAAATAAGCAATATTGCTTTATTTGTTCAATATTACCATACTGAGATTTTCTAAAATTCTGCATTATTAATAAAAATAAATTGAATAACACTAGCAACATTGATAATGAATACGGTAAGAAGGCAGTAGAGGAGGACCAGGAAATAATTAAGCAATAAAACTCCAATGCACATTTTTGCTTCAGGAAGTAATAGAACTAATTTCAAGTAATACTGTTTAGTAATATCACTTATGTTTTGTCTTTTAATGTCATTTCCAGAAAAAATTCAGTGAAGATTGAAGATAGTCACACTAACAAGTTCATTAAACATCTTTGTCAGTAAAGCATGTTTATTTAGCTTAAAATGTATTCAGGTATTTTGCATGTCAGAAGAACAGAAATAATGCAATACCTTTGAAGGCTAAGTTAACACTATCAGACATTAATAAAATATAGGGTAATTGCCACTGGGACAAAAATCCTGCAAAAAGAAAACAAAATCACATGTCCAAGTTCTATGAAATTATAGAAAGCGTTCTTGTTTAATCCAAAAGTAAACTGAACCGCTTGTAATAAACCCAAACTCTTTCATGGTATCATGTTATTATACTGAAGTAATCTTGGTATCAACCTTCTATACCTGTGATGGCGAACCTGTGGCACGGGTGCCACAGGTGGCACGCAGAGCCATATCGGTGGGCACACAAGCTCAGCTCTGGCACACATGTGCGCACCGGCCAGCTGATTTTTGGGCCTTCTGGGCCCACTGGAAGTCAGCAAACAGGCCATTTCTGGCCTTCGGAGGGCCTCCAGGGAGGGTGGG
>JANHZT010001125.1:126637-139990 GCA_032468215.1 Stegonotus admiraltiensis
CTCTACCTCCCCCCAGCTGCTCTGTTTCCCCTCTTCACCTGAGGGGAAAACTTTTGAACCGTCTGACAGCTGATTTTTGCTGTCAGCAGTTCCTACGAAGCTACGGGGCTAGCGCTCCAAAAAGGAGCAGCTTGGCAGCGAAGCGTTGCCACCGGAAGTCTCTCTACTGTTCGAACTCTTGAAGGAGTACAAAGAAATGGGCAATGCTGAGGGTCATAGATGCATTGGTTGGCCAGGAAATTAAAGCAGCAGATGAAAGACACATCATGCTTACTTTCCTTTGACATTGGAAGATGTCCAGCAGTGCCATCAGTACAGAACTGATGGAAACCAGTGTGACCCAAGTATACTCATCTAATGTCTGGAGAAGTCTGCCAAGAAGTGATTTTCATGGAAGAATTGCAGCCAAAAAGCCATACTTTTGACGTGAAAACAAGGCTAAGCGATTCCACTATACAGTAAAACATAGGCACTAGAGTGCAAAACAAAAAAGCAGGAGGTTGTCTGACCCGATAAGTCAACATTTGAAAGATCTGGCTATAGCAGGAGGCAATTTGTTTGCCGAACAGCTGGAGAACAGTACAATAATGAGTTTCTGCAGGCAATAGTGTAGCATGGTGGAGGATTCCTTGCAGGTCTGGGACTGCATTTCTGCAAATGGAGATTTGATCAAGATCAATGATTCCTTAATTCTGAGAAATACAGGCAGATACTTATTCATCATGCCATACTATCCAGGAGGCATATGATTGGTCCCCAATTTTTTCTGCAGCAGGACAATGGCCCCAAATACATAGCTAATGTCATTCAGAACTATCTTCAGCATAAAGAAAAACCAGAAGTCCTGGAAGTGATGATTTGGCCCCCACAGAGCCCTAATTTCAAGTCTGTTTTGGATTACATGAAGAGACAGAAGTATTTGTTGCAGCCTGCATCCATAGAAGATCTGTGCTTAGTTCTCCAAGATATTTGGACCTTGAAGGAACTTTGCTGAGTTCATTTAAAAACTATGTGCAAGTGTACCTAAAAGAATTGATGCTGGTTTGAAGGGAACCGGTAGTCACACCAAATATTGATTTGATTTGGATTTCTGTTCTGTACATTTACTTTCCATTTGTTAATTGATAAAAATAAACTATTAATATTTCAATTTCTGAAAGTATTCTTAACTTACAGCATTTTTGCACAACTGCCTAACACTTTTGCACAATACTTATATGTGGGTTTATATTTTGGGACGCTGCTGCAGTTTAGTAATAATAATGACCTTTCTCACTGAGCTGTTTCTTATATCTCACATGGACTAGCAGTTTTATTCTTCTGTTAGTCTCAGTTTGCTTGATAGGGCATTGGTGACACCTGGAGAAAACAACTTCACAAGCTTCACAAAGAAACTAATTAAAGTTTACATTTAAATTTTGCAGCAAAAATGTACTGTTTTCATTGCAATTACCTTTAATTGCAGCTAAATATCCTCGGAGCTCTTTTTGAAGTCTGGAACCTTCTGCCTGAAATACAAAATAGAAATAAAAATCCTGTAAGCAACTCAGATCCATGAAGAAAATAACTGAATTATCATATGTGATTATTATATATACTGTATGAAATACTCAGCTGTATTAATATAGTATATCAATTTAGTTAAATTTAATCTCTTAAAAAACTAAAACAATGAAAAAGTTCTCTAGAAAGCAGCTAAAAATCCCCACATATTTACCTAGTGATTCCATTATGTAGCTAGTTTCTATACTGTAATGCAAAACAATTTTCTACAATATACTAAGGCTTCAATGCAAGTCATTTGATATCTATGGAGATTCTCAATCATCCATGTCATGGTTATCCCAAATATGCTTTTCAAAAGGCAAGTGGACTTTCTTGGTTTTTTTTTCCTTGAAAACATTTTGCTTCTCATCCAAGAAAGAGAATGTTGCCTTTTGAAAAGCACCTTTGGGACAAGTCATTTTCCAAAGTTTCTGGCTCTGCTCCTTCGAACTGTGAAACAATTGACATACCCAGAAGACTGAAAATGATCTGCAGAGATCCATTGTTTAAACAGGAAACACACAAGGCACACATTAATGTACTGCATTGTATTGCAGTGTGCTGGGAATCTAGTGTGGATATAGTAGTTAAACAATGCTGGAGTAGCAGTGGGATCATCCAGGTTCTAGTCCTCTATAAGGGACAGAAACTGAAAACATGTAAAGACATTAACTGTATAAAACCTGTATTCAACTTAGTTCTGAGAGGCAATTTTTCACCATATGTTTATCCAATCCAATCCAGGCAATTCTCAACCACAAATGAGCCCCAAATTTATGTTGCTAAATGAGAAATTTGTTGAGTTTTGCCCCATTTTATGACTTTTCTTGCTACATTTGTTAACTGAATCATTGCAGTTGTTAAGTGGTTGTTAAGTAAATCTAATTTCCCCATTGACTTTGCTTGTCAAAACGTCACAAAAGGTGATCACATACAACCATCATAAATATGAACCAGTTGTCCAGCATCCAAACGTAAATCACATGACCATGGAGATGCTGCAACAGTTATAAGTGTGAAAAATGGTCATACATCACTTTTTTCAGTTGTAGCTTTGAACGGTCATTAAACCGTTGTAAGTCAAGGACTACCTGTATCATTTTCTCTCTCCCAGCCAATGGAAAGGCTTTGTTAATCAAGATCTACTTAAAACAAGCCCAGAAAAAAAAAAAGGGGGGGGGACATCAAAGCCTGAGTTACTGTAGTATCATTCTGAATATGTTAGGAGCAAATATTTCAAGTACTCTCATGAGTATAGACCCCAAATTACAATTTGCTTTTTAGGTCAGTAAAAACAGATGTCAGGCTCCAAGTAATGCACCCATTACAAATCGAACTCCGAGGCATTGCTTTTCCTCAAAGAACAAATTTATTTAGATACATCATCTTGGCACTACTTACTGATAAAATACCAGTACTAAAGTTCCTGGGCTTTTCACCCCAGTATAGGTTTCAGTTTCTCAAGTTTCCAAAACAATCAGTTGCATTGTCCAACCAAGATGAGAGCTGGTTGCTTGGAGACTTCTCTCCTCCTCCTCTAGTCAGTGAGCCATTGAAATGTGCATGACTCATCGGCTAGTTATGCTGTGGTGACTGAAGGCTCCATCCTCCTCCAGCTCAAAACTGTGTCAAACTGAATTAATGTTAGAACATCCCAGGATACAAACAATCCCACACCCAAGTAAAATTCAGGCTTGACAACAGAGTTAGTATGGCAAATTTGAAACTTTTGGCAAAGACCATTTCTTAGTTTAACATATAACAACAGAAAACTACAACATATCTGTAATCAACAGCAAATTCTGTTGTAAGTATCTCACTCACAATTTAGTCACATTGTTTTGTTCAGGCTTTTGAAAACTGCTCCCATAATATCAAACACAATTTTAACTTCAAACCCTGATACTTTGTTTGGTTGGATCTATTCCTTTGGGTCTTAAAAAATATAAAGTATACTGAATGGATAATAAATAAAATCTACAACAAATTTAACAAATTTTAAGACAAGAGTTTCCTTCAGGATTTCTCATTAATCATTAATGCTACATTTACTGTATTTTTTGGGAATATAAGACGCAGCTTAGTTTTGGGGGAGAAAAATAGGGGTGTGTGTGTGGAAATCTGCCTACCAGGTATTCATCTGGCTAGTGTCTTTAGTCTGGTCAGCTTC
The DNA here is from genome assembly GCA_032468215.1 of Stegonotus admiraltiensis. Lineage (NCBI taxonomy): Eukaryota > Metazoa > Chordata > Lepidosauria > Squamata > Colubridae > Stegonotus > Stegonotus admiraltiensis. The sequence continues at coordinate 130,353 of JANHZT010001125.1, forward strand.
AGCACATTAGTTTGCTGGTTTTTATCCCCTGCTTGGGGATAAAAAACAGCTTCTAAAGCACAAATGATTTTTGGAGAGAGAAGCAATGAGAAAAGCAGGCAAACCACAGAGATTGCTTCACTTGCTAGCGCCTCGTTAGGGCTGAAAAAAAGCTTCACAGCTGTGAGTCAGAGGGAGCAGGCAAAGCAGGGAAGTGGAGATTGCTTCACTCCCTTGCACCTTGTTAGGGCTGAAAAAAAGCTTCGAAAAAGCTACATTCAGAGTTCAAGACGCACCCAAATTTTCAGCCTCTTTTAGGAGGGGAAAAATGCATCTTATAGTCTGAAAAATACAGTAAGTATGACTTGAGTGAAGCTTTCAGACTACTGCAATTTGCATCTCTTAACATAATATTTACGTTGATGCCTTGAAGGTGGACAATAGAGGAAGCTGTTAGAAAGGCCACAATTAATCTTTCTCAAACATTGCCTGAGCATATATTACCACTGAAGTGCTTCAATTGGCCTGAATCATGCCAGTGATTCTGGGAACATCAGAAGAGCCTAATGAGAGCGTCTCCTTAAACAATTTTTTTTTACAAACACTCACAAATCAATTGTGTTTCGTTGACTGAAGAGAAACAATTGAAATAAAATACAGTTAGTACAGGCTGTGAAACACAGATATGCTCCATGACCTCTTTTTTAAAGAAGAAAAGAAAGCCATTAAATTTAGGTATTTGTCAGTTCTGTCATCTGCTAGATTAAATACAAGTATGGGGGCTGTTTTCGTTTTTACCAAATTCCAATATGTAATGCATTCCAGTCATGAACATTACAGCTTCATGACGTCAATTGGAAATAAGAAATCAAATGTAAATAAGTTTGCTGTAGGGGGTGGGAGAAGAAGCTGAGTTGGCTCCAGCTTTGCACAGCCATTATGCATTCCTTCAGTTGGCAGGTAGCTGCAGAAGGGTGAAGAGAAAAGAACTTTTTCTGCATCTGTGCAGTGTTTGCCCCTCACCAGGAACAGCCTGAGTTGGTGGAAGCAATCACTGCATGAGGGGAGCCAGGCTTGGCCAACCAGTATCACTTTGATCAAAGTGTGGGCAAGTGGGTGGAGAGCAGCCAGGAGCTATTGGTTTGCCCTCCACAGCAGTCCCAATTCCTCATGTGGCTCCTTAGGAAAGTTAATTGCCCATTCCTGAATTAGACCAAAACTGAGAACAAGCACTTTGTCCAGGTGAATGTAAATATTTGATGATGATGATGATGATGATGATGATAGGGAGGAACTAGGAAGGAGAAAGGAGGAAGGAGAAAGGAGGAAGGAAGGAAAATCACCCTACCACAGATCCTTGGGAAGGTTTGATAGGTAGACAAAAATGCCAAATCCAGTCTGGACATCTGGTTGATTGTGCAGTAAATCATAACAATGACAACAGTAATAATTTACAGAACCACCTTAGAAGGCTGCTTGAGATAAATATATGAAACATAATATCCACATTATCTCTATTTAATTTTCCAAAAGAACAAAGTAATCTATTTCACACTCACTCTTTAATACAAATTCACACTAAAGAACTTTGTTTGAATGCAGATGATTCTAAACAGGTAGACAATAGGAAATACAGGTAGTCCTCAACTTACAACCATTCATTTAGCAGTCATTTGAAGTTGCAACAACACTGAAAAATATGAATTATAACAGGTTCTCATACTTACAACCATCGCAGCATCCCCTCAGTCACATGATCATAATTTACGTGTTTGGTAACTGGCATGTATTTACAATAATTGCAGCATCCCAGGGTCATCTGATCCAGGGGCAGGTTTCAAAACCCATCACTACTGGTTTGCTCGTGGGTGCGTGCATGTTCACGTGCATGCACAACTCTTCTGCGCATGCACAGAATTGTCCAGGCAGGTGGGCAGAGCCTCCCGCCGCTGCCGCTACCAGTTCCCCCAATCCAGGGCGAACCGGTAGCAACCCACCACTGATTTGATCCCCATTTGTGACGTTCCCAGCTGGCTTGAGGATGAAGAGGCTGGGATTTAGTCCAGAGAAATGTGGATTTCTACACTAGATTATCTGTATTTATTTGATATAATTTGGCCTAAAGGATTTCCTTAGTACTTTACTGGTAGAATCTGAGGTTATTTTCTGCTAAACCATGGTTGATCTTAAAGCTTTGGCAGAACTTCTGAAACATAAGGTTTCACCCAGATTTGAAACCAAATGTATTTTCTATTCTATTTCTTAGTCATAGTCATAAGATTTAGTCTTGAAAGGTGATCAAGAAAAAGCATTAGGTACATAGACATAGAATAAATTACATACATTTCTAGTTAATGTATTTGTTAGTCTATGGGTTAAGATCTAGTGAATTAATAACTTGTATGATAATCAAACCAACAAAAACCTCCTACCTCTTGCCGTTTGAAGTTCTGAACATATTCTTCAAACTGTTCATCTTTTGTTTCATCAGCTTTGCCTAGTTTCTGAAGCACCTGTAAGTGAAGAACAGGAGAACTCATTGTTACTTTGAGCAGGTCTCACCAAATATCAGTGGAGTGATTATATCGTTTTGACATTATCAGTGCTTCGTCTCATTTTGATAATGTCTTACTATTTTTTTCTCATCAGTTTACATCACAATACCAATACAATAGTAGCTATGATGCTACTATTGAAAAACACTCTCTAAGAAGAAAGTGTAGATTCAAAGCAATAACCATTTTATTTTCCTGCATTAATAGCCTGGCAATATTTTGAAAATTAGCAAGGGTCCTGGCATATTTTTTTGAAGCAATAAATCTTTCTGTTGATTAATGATCCCAAAGGCTTCACTGCAACACAATAGAGAAAGAGATCTGGCAGAATAATAAACTGCTATGCCAGTCAGGGTGTTGAAGACCAAACTGTATTAAGCTTTCTCTTACATGTTATGGTTCATTATTCCTGACAGTAATCAACATTACTTGAATCTGTGTCTAATTTTAAACACATAGCTATAATCAGGGAAATAAATTGGCTTGCCAGTTAATGAGGTATGAAATCTTAAACATGAACGGACAAATGAGTTTTGGGATTTATCATCCACATTAAGCTTCAAGTATATTTAATGCCATACAAATTGACTCCAGAAGTTGGAAGTTTTTAAGATGTTAGATAACCATTTCTCTGAAGTGGTGTAGGGTTTCCTGCCTAAACAGGGGGTTGGACTGGAAGACCTCTAAGGTCCCTTCCAACTCTGTTATATTATATTATAAATATGTACAAAATCATTATGGTGGATACTTGCATTACTCAAAAGTATGTTGAAGGGACTAAGATGCAGAATCTCAATTAAATAAGGCATAACATCTGTGAGTGAATTTCCAACACAGTGACAATAGAAGCACTTTATTAATTCACAAGTTGAAATAAAATGGAATGGAATTTGAAACAAGTGCAAAGCAGAACATACATGTTTCCCCAGAAAGAGACTTCAGACCCCTTAGGCACTGAAGAGTTTGGCTCTGCTATTCAAAGAATACTGTGAAGATCAGCTGCATATGAATCAGACAAAATTGAAGCATGAACTTCCTAGATGGCAGAACTCAGTTATACACACAGCAAACAACTCTACACTTCCATTAAAACAGAAGAGCATTTAAAGTTTGTTCTGCAAATTCTTATCCTAACCAATGCACCTTCACTCTGTTCTTTCTTGGCTGTTTTCCTTTTTAAGAAAAGAAGGAGGTGGAAGAGAGAAAGAACTGAAAGAGGTAGGAATATGTAGTGACATTTAAAAACCCAGGACAATCTTGAATTTAGCAGGACTTAAGATTCAAATTTTAGATAAGGTTGGAAGAAATGTCCATCTAGGTTCAGTTCCAAGTGGGAAGAAAGACACTGGAAACATGGAGGCTGATTGGAAAGACAGTTTAATGGTGGACAGGACCACATGGTTTGAAGTCCTAGGCAATTGAGTACATGGGTCAGACACACAGAGAGAGATTTATACCCTCTCTTGGGCTTTGAACTTGCTTCCTGTTCCTGTGAAAGAAATGTATTCTGATTGCTTGTCAGACTCCCATGGGGCCATGCAGGGGTAATTTTGTAGGTTGTCTTGAGACTCAGGCTTGGTTGAATCTTGCTGGGTGATGTAATGAAGGGGCTTTGGACAATTCCTATTATGGCTTAATGGCTTTGTCCTGGTTTGGATCTTGAGTGAGGGCTAATCCTATCACCTGTCAGGGCTCAGGTGAATGCCCTAATTAACTCATGAGCCTCGGCCCAAGTTTTAAAAAAATCTAGTTATTTATTAGGAGCAACATGTCGACAGCTTCCCAATTGTAGTCAACTCTGCCGCATGTAATTTACAACTCAACCATGACCCTGTCCCCCCCCCCTTCTCAGGCTGTGTCATAAATCACATTCTCCAATGAGTCACTCTACGGCTGTAGAAACCATACCTCTGGTAATCTGGCTCTGGTAATCTGAGATCCAACCTTGGAGGAAGGTGTGTGTGGAATGTGGCTGTGAACATGGCTGCTGAACTGTTCTGACAGATCTCTCCCCTTTCTTCCCATGACAACTCGAGAGCAGACTAGAAATGCTTTGTGAGTTGACATCGCCCTGGAGCTGAAGGTCTTTTGTCTTGTAGATAAGATGGCCCAGTTTTTTGTCTTGTAGATAAGCTGGCACCAAAATATCTGCTGGGGTTGAGTTTGTGTGTCCCTTAAGATTTATATTTCTCTTTTAGGAAAAAAATATTCTGCCTTTTAAATACTTCCTAGAATATTTAATTCTTCTAGGAGAGGGATGGGTGCTACCTTTCTACAAATAACTTGGTCTTAAAATGAAATTGGAGATTATCTGAGATTTAATGAAAGTAAAGAAAGTGGTTTTGATTGAGTTCTTTTTCTATATAAAAAGGTAAGAGGACAACAGCATGTGAGTAATGAGACTGTGAGCATACACCCCACCCACATACTCTCCTTTCTCTCTCCCACCTCTCTCTCTCTCTCCCTCCCTCTCTCTCTCAGGTCCCATATATTTCTATTGGGATGCTGGCATTCTGAGGGGAGTGGGAAGAATTGGAGAGATCTGTATGTGAAGTTTCTGTTTCTGTTTCACGCATTGCTGTACGTGGGAGGGGTTTTGTTTGCACTGCTCTGTCTCTCTCTCTCTCCCTCTCCCTCTCTTTAACACACACACACACACACACACACACCTGTAGCCAATAAATGTGAATGCTGGTGGAGATTATTATGTCATCTTTTGTTTTTATATTTCTGGATTCTGCAGGAGGCAAAAGAGTGGCACATTGCACATTGGTCTGTTTGATCTGGTCTTCCTATGTGCATTCACAGACTATGAATACAGACACGCACACACAATGTCTTCTGCAACAGAGGATATCTGAAGGCAAAGACTTAGATAGATCTCCTTGAATGAGAGGGAAGACGACATGGCCTAGAACCCTGAAACCTCATCAAATAAAACAGCTCTGACTCATCCTTGAGCCTCCAAGAGTGCCACTTCCCTGCCTAGAAAAACAAAAGCTGAAGATTAAAGATGAGGCATCTTGAGAGAGACAACAACCATTGCTTTAGTGAGAACCAACTGGACCATGGCAGCTTTGAAAAGATACCGGAGGCATTTGCTAGACGCAATAAGCTCTGTCTGTTCTCTGTGACAGCATCCTTCTGGATCACCTCATTCCAGGGGTGAAATGCTCCCGGTTTGGACTGGATCAGGCGATCCGGTAGCGATTGTGGCAGGTGGTTCAGAGAACCAGTAGCAATGGTGGGGTGAGGTTCCACCCATCCTCCCAGGTGTCGTTACTTCCTGGTTTTAACCAGGAAGTAATGTGTTTTTTACCCTCTGTGCATGCACAGATTTTGCACATGCACAAAGGGTCTGCATGCGCATGTGATGCGTGCGTGGCACATGCACTTCCGAACTGGTAAGGAAGGTAAGTAGATTTCATCCCTGCCTCATTCTCTTTATTCTTTGCCTTTCTCTGTGTGCTTATGGTGACCATATTTTCTTGAAAAAATAAAGAGCCAACCTGAAAAAAGGGCAAATCTGGTTCACCAGGATACTTTTTAAAATTAATGTTTATAGAATTCAGAAGCAAAACCAAGAAAAACTTTTTAAAACATGTTCTAATTAAGAATTAAAAATATTTAAAATCAAACCTGTTAGATCCGGCAAATCGCCCTGACAATAGTCAGGCTTGCTCCTGATTGGCTGTTAGCCGCTTGGTCACACGCACGGGAATTGTGAGTTCTGTTATTGGTTAGCGGCGCGTATATAAGAGCTGTCAAACGCTCTCTCCTCTGCTCTGTTCTGTTCTGCTGTTATGGTCGTGTGTGAGTTAATAAAGACTGTTGTATTGGCCACGTCGCCTCAGCTTGCTGGTTACCCACAACTACATAATAAAACCATATAGGAAAACCATACTTTGAAAAGACAATTCAGTGTCCATGTTTTTTACATGAATGTGAATGATTGTACATTAAGTGGTATCATTTGTGTTGTAAAAGTTAAATGGCCAAAATAAAGGACTAAAGCATGTTTAAAAAAAAATCTAATAGACAGTTTTCTGAAATAAAGAACTGTCCTTTATAACAGAGGACAAAGGGTCACTACATTTATGCTTCACTTTTTAGGGATATTATAGGTAGTCCACTATTTAACAATCATCCATTTAGTGATCATTTGAAGTTGTAGCAATACTGAAAAATTGACTTACAACCAGTCATTGCATTTATTACTGTCACAGGTCACATGATCAAATTTTGGTTGCTTAGCAACTGACATGCATTTATGATAACTGCAGTATTCTGGGGTTGTACGGTCACCATTTGCAACCTTTCTAGCTTACTTCAATTAACCAAAGTTAATGGAGAAAGCCAGATTCACTTAATAACAATGTGATTCACTTAACAACCATGTGATTAACAACTGTGGCAAAAAGATAAAATTGGGAATGACTCATTTAACAACCGACTTTGTTAGCAACAGAAATTATGGTTGCAATAAAGGACAACCCTACACTATATTACAAGCTATCATGTTCCAATATTACTATAATAAACTCTCATTCTAGTTTTTGCATAGGGTGTATTCAATATTTTTTTTCTAGATTTCTTCTCTTTGCAGTTCCGGTTGGATCCAGGCTACTTTAAAATTAAATTTCTGCTACTCCCTGTTATATTTGATCCTATTCTGTTCAGTAAAATATTGTTAAATGTTATGTAAAATGTTGTTTACATAACATTTTTGCACATTCCATTGGACTGAAAAAGAAATCAAACCCAGGAAGATTCTAGGCATATAGAGATCACACAGCCTCCAATTGCCTATCCTTGAGCTACCCTTTGATCTTGCAGGGATATAGGGTTGAAACTGCATAGGCCCATGATGACAAACCTATGGCATGCGTGCCAGAAGTGATACGCAGAGCCATCGCCCGTTGCTCTTCCAGGTTCTGGCATGCTGGCCAGCTGGTTTTCATGAACACGGGTGCACCGGAAATCAGAAGAGCAACCACCCTGTGTGCATGTGCATTCTGGGAAGATGGTCTTCTGGTTTCCAGTGCGCATGCTTCTCTTCTGGTTTCTGGCATGGACATGGCCACCAGCCAGCTGGTCTTCGCACACACATGCATGCCAGAAACCTGAAGACCAGGTGGCTGGTGCACATTTGCATGCCGGAAACTGGAAGATCATCTTCCTGACATGCACATGCGCACCAGGCGGCTGCTCTTCTGGTTTCTGGCATGCACATGCTCCCATTTCAGCACTCGATGCCAAAAAAGTTCACCAACACTGGCATAGGAACAAGCAGCTCTGTCAATTTTGACTTCAAAGTACTTTTTGTAACTAAAGGAGACTCTTCAGGGTGTTGAATTATCTGCATATTTACAGTACTGTATCTCTAGCCTAGATAAGAACCTGAATTGTGTTGAATAGCTATTAGTACTTTTAATGAGGAAAGGCTTAAATGTTGAATGAGAGAATATAGAATAATTGAGTTATTCTAACAGCAATCCTGTGGTGGGATTCAAATCACTTAACAACTGGTTCTCTTCCCTAATGACCGGCTCGGTAGGTGTGGCTGGGTGGTCATGTGTCTGGGTGGTTAGTTTAATTTAGTTTAGTTTATTAAATTTTTATACTGCCCTTCTCCCAAAGGACTCAGGGCGGTGCACAGCCAACAAATAAAACCACAATATATAAAAGTTAAAAAGTATTAAAAAACATATTAAATTAAATCCGGCCGCAACAAATTTAAAAAAAAAACCTTAAAATTTAGTAATTAGGCCAGCCCAGCTTGCTGAAATAATAAGGTCTTGAGGGCACGGCGAAAGGTGCGTAGATCCAGGATCATCCATATCTCCAGGGCAGGTCATTCCAGAGGGCAGGTGCCCCCACAGAGAAGGCTCTCCCCCTGGGGGTCGCCAGTCGATATTGTTTGACCAACAGCACCCTGAGGAGTCCCTCCCTGTGGGAGGTACTGGTCGGTGGGAGGCTATTGGTGGCAGAAGGTGGTCTCGTAAGTACCCAGGTCCTATGCCATGGAGCACTTTAAAGGTGGTAACCAACACCTTGAATCGCACCCGGAAGACCACCGGGAGTCAGTGCAGCTCGCGCAGAAGTGTTACATGGGAGCGTCGAGTCACTCCCATAATCACCCGTGTGGCCGCATTCTGGACCAACTGGAGCCTCCGGGCACTCTTCAAGGGGAGCCCCATGACATTGAGTTGGTCAAAGCCAGCTCTACGTCACTCATGTAGGTGGTGCCTGTATGGACCAGGTGGGGTTCAGGAGGGGGGGTGGGGAGGGGGGAGAAAAGAAAGATGGAAAGGGCCCCACCCCTACTGAAGTGCTGCCACTACCACCACAGCGAGGGAGAGAGAGAGAGGGAGAGGGAGAGGGGGAAAGAGAGCGCGATTCAATCCAATCTCTGCCTGTGTGGGGGGGGCGCAGCATTTCACCACCAGCCCTGATATAACTCTCAGAGATTGGATTGGGTCTCTCTCTCACACATACACATACACAGAGATAGAGAGCTTGGATTGGATCTCCCTCTTGCTCGCCCCCCCCCCCCCGTAGTGGCAGTGGTGGCACTTTAGTGCTTGGCGAGTGAGGCGCTTCTCACTTGGCTGATTTCCCTCTTTTTTCTCCCCATCCTCCACCTCATTAAGATAAAAGGTGTTAATAACGAACCCTATTAATATCTCTTCTTTGTCCTGCAGGTAAAGCTTCACCCATTTTAGGCAGGCTTAGGTCTTTCAGTGCAGTTCCTCACTTGGCAATGCTTAAGGAGAATTAGGGGCTAGATATTCTCATCTCTGCTACAGGTGAGGCTGTCAGAAAGACTTTTTGGTGGGCATGCAGTGTCTTCTCCTCAGCCTCTTTGGCACTAATGAGAGATGCAGCTCTACTGCCCAGGAGAGGCAAAGCCTCTCATTTTGTACACACCATCTGCTGCTGATGGATACGCACATATGGGTAGCATGGTGGGTCCATCCTGGCCACAGAAGTTCTGCTGCTAACACAGCAGCCTGGCTGAAGCCATGGGGTTTTTTTATTTTCTTATTTTCCCTATGGAGAGCTATCAAAATGGGAAGCATGCCTCTGCCTGCACAACTAGGG
>JANHZT010001129.1:18071-33642 GCA_032468215.1 Stegonotus admiraltiensis
AGGATCCAGGCCGTTACCCCTTCCTCTCTTTCATAGCTCACTGTTGGAGAATGCCACTCAGAGTCAATAGTGGTGGGGGTATCTGCAGGGTTTGGTTAAAAAAAAAATAAGGTGGTAAGTACAATGATACAATCATTTTTGTGTGTCACCTTGATTGTTCCATCTGAGCTGATAACTTGGTTTTTTTGGGTTTTTTTTACCAAATCTCATGGACATCCCAGATTCCACAAGTTCTTTGGAGACACTGAATGGACAAATGAACTCAATGGCCAATGATAATTTCTTTCCTCATCACAACCTTTCATTTGCAAAGGAATAATACCTTGTTGTTCATAACTTCCATACATGTTCAGTCTTCTTCTATAAAACAGGAAGGGCAAAGGCCAAGCGAACCTATTTGCAACCTCACCTAATTTCACACTGGTCCTTCTTATGAAATCTAGTGGTGTCTTCATTGGCTGCTGCTGATAGAAAATTAAGTGAAAGGTGCTGTTGCTTGCACACACTCCCTTGCTGGCGTGGAAGAGTTTTAGCTGGTGTGTTCGAAAGAGTTCTGCATTCTACTTAAATTGTATTTATGTAGAGAAATAGCTGGAGTACACATTATAATGAACATTTCAGTATTACAGGTAGACTTCGGCTTATGACCACAATTGAGCCGAAAATTTCCCTTGCTAAGCAAGACAATTGTTAAGTGATTTTTGCCTCATTTTATGACCTTTCTTGGCCACAGTTGTTAAGTGAATCACTGCAGTTGTTCAGTTAGTAACACGGTTGTTAAGTGAATCTGGCTTCCCCATTGACTTTGCTTGTCAGAAGGTCAAAAAAGGTGACCCTGGGACAGTGCAACCATCATAAATACAGGACAGTTCCAAGCATCTGAAATTTTGATCACCTGACCACGGGGATGCTGCAATGGTTGTAAGTGTGAAAAGCAGTTGTACGTCACTTTTTTTAACGCCATTGTAAGTTCAAATAGTCATTAAATGAGTTGTTGCAAGTTGAGGACTACCTGTAGCTGGAATATACATTATAATGAACGCTTCAAAACTACCAGATGATTGAAAGACATTGTGTGGTGCTTAGAAAACCCTCTTATTACTAACCATTCCCCCTGATGTATAGGCTGTCCCATTCAAGCCACAATTCTCCTTAATAGCCCCTTATTGCTCTGGAAATTTCCACTCAGACTTAGGGTAAATAAAGGAACAGAAGACTGACAAAAAAGATAGGGTTTGGGTGTGTGTTTTTTCCCCTAAATAAATGTCTTTGTCTCTTAGCAACCATTCAATAGGTAATACCAAACCAGCCTTGTCTGCAAATATTTGTATTTGGAATGGATTTTTAAAAAATCTTCCTCCTTCTTGTTGTTGCAATCCGAGCCTGAATATCTCCCGTGACTTCTGTGCAAGTTTCAGCACACCTTTGACGGGGTGGGCATAGCAGCAAGCGAATGGACTGCTTGTCACCTGATTCTTGAGATGCCAGCAACGACCTAAGCAGATTCCTGGAACGAGAATGCTGCTCCAAATTGGGGTAAATGTTTAACTGGGATTCGTGAATGTTGTGGCTTTCGAATTGGTTTATTCTTAACTGAGTCTCTGCTTTCTTTATGGTCACTTTTGTGATTGCGGGCACAAAGGAGTGAAGAAAACACAGTAAGTAGCTCTATATTCCATATTGTTGAGACTATTACATTTATAAATTGGATGGAAGACCAGTGGTTTTTTTTTTTCCTGCTGATATTCTGTATCAAAAACAGACACAACCAGGGGATCAATACAGTGTTAACATTATCCCAGGAGTAAGAAGAAGATAAATGACTTAGCCAAAAAGAAATACAGAGGGAGAAATCACAGCTGTCTGACAGTAAAACCTGAAGTTGTAAATTACTTAGCTTTCTTAGCCTCTGTGTTTTTAGCCAATTGGGCCCTATGTACAAAAGCAGTTATAGGTTCCAAGTGCGTGGGGAAGAAAGAGAGTAGCCCTGAAAAACCCAAGATTGATTGTAAAGAATGTGTTTTCCCTTCTAGAAATCAATATTCTCAGACTACCTCATTTTAGAACTATTGGAATATGAAATCCACATGGGTTTTAAAAGATTCATAATCAGGAGCGCACAGGAAATCTAATCTAATGAAAGAGAAGCAATCATATTGAATTTGATTTGATGTTAAAACAGGAGTTTTGAGAGAAGGAGGGGGGGGATCTTAATGGCACCCTAACATTTTCCATATGTGTTCCTCTATAGGTATTTTTCTGAGGACGAAAAATGTTCCATTGCCCATGAACTCTCTCATTCTTTTTTGGGGGGGTTGCTGTGGGTTGAACAATAAATACAGTCCCTGCAGGAAAGACTCAAGAAAGATAGTCTCCCCAGGGTTATGTTTATTTAGAGGATTGCTATCTGAGGAGAAATGGTCCCAGAAGATAGGTATTCACAAAGAGGTCAGGGTAAAGGTCAATGATGATTAAGAACTCAAAAGGAAAACTCCATTGGTAGCAATAATGTTTAGAAATACAATAGAACTAATATGGAATTACAGTAGATAAGAATTGCCAGAGGATTCTTCATCTATTCTATGAATGGTGTCCTTGTGTATAGTGCCGTTGTGTTGTATCTTTGCTCTGACATGATATTACTACATGCTTTCTGTAGTAGTATTTTTATTTGAGTAATTCTTTGAAGTATATAAGTAAGTTCTACTTTCATTTAGAGAGGCCAACCCACAGATTCTATTCAGTTATATGACTTAGTCATAGGGTGACTTTGCAAGCACAAATGGCAAACAATGATTGAGAACAACATTTTTCACTTTTTAAGTATAGACCTCATAGTCTTCAAGTGAAGGCTGATCTAAAGCTTTCATCAGTTTTTCATGCTGGTTGGACCTGCTGGGAGTCGTAGTTCAGCAACAACTAGAAAGCCCATAGGTTTCTCATTATTGCATTAAAATATATTTTCAGGGATCTCCTTCATAACATGTTCAGAATGATGACCCTTCCCCAGGCAAAGTTCATTAGAGCAATAACAAAGCAGTGTCTGAGAATTTTCAGACAAAGATTGACAGAACCTACCTACAGTATCTTGAGCCAAAGAAGGATCAAGCTGAAGAAGTTTCTTGGATGAGAAGTGAAACATCTTCAAGGAAAAACAAAGGAAGTCCAGTTGCCTTTTGAAAAGGCACCTTTGGGGCAACCATGACTTGGATGACTTGGATGACCATAGACATTCTACCCTATCTTAACTTTTTCGATTTCCTACCTTCCATAGAAGTCTTTCTGTAGTTACAGTTGCTTATCTGGGAATTCCAACAAGTCTGCCTCAAAACATCTGAATAATATTTAATCTTCTTAGGGTTTTTTCCACTGTGTATGCTCAGTTCTTATAGCTTACTTTATTGGGCTTCCTCATTGCCAGAACCCACAGACCATGTTCCTCATGTTGCACATTGCTGAACTAGTCAACTTCAGTGGAGGAGGAGCCAGGCATGGCATGCTGCCGATTACATCATCATTTGGGGTAGATGATGATGTAAACCCTTGTGCACCATGCAGCACTTGGTTTTTGTGCATCAGAATAACATCTACCCCCACCTTTTCCACCCTGACAGATGGGACGCAGCTGGTCACGGTCAATGGACATTTCCTTGCCCTTGCTGGTCCTTCTGATTGAAATTTCTGAGAAATTTCCAAGGAAGGCTTTTTCAGGAGACCATTTGAAAACAAACAAATTAGGAATATTAAGACTCCTAACTGAGACGGAAGGATTGCTAGACAAGCTTCCTAGACAGATTTCTAAGCAGCTTTCTCTTTCGAAATGGCTTTTATTCTTAAATTGCTGTGCATGTCAGAATGAGACGAAGTATAATAAAAGAGTCAGATTTTCCCACTTACTTAAACTCATGGCTACCATAATTATGGGATGTTTGAAAAGCCATTGCTTCTTCAAATAAGGGTAAAACTTCATTATTATTCACTCTTGTTTGTCCTCTCCTAAATACTATTGGGGGAGGCAAGAGAAGGTCTTTGTAGGCTATGACTCATTTTCATGGTAGTTAAAAAGAGCCAATAAAACTCAGAGAGAAGGTGATAGACATGATTTTTGCAAAATAGGGAAGATCCAGGTGTCCATTCCTTTGGGGAGCAAGTCTGAAGCAAAGCATGATGGAGAAGGGATGATTTTCAGTGCTCTCCCCACTTTAAGTCTTTTTTCCTTCTCTACTCAGATTTCTGGTCACAGCTTTCTTCGTGCCTGAGGCAGAAGCATTTGGTGCATACTTATGAGCATTTCTGAGAGCAGGAACTCAATCTCAGCAAGGCTGAGTAAAACAGGTTTTATAACAGGGACAGAAGGGAGGTTCACTTAAAGGAAATACATTTTAGGAATAGGCAAAGCTTAGAACTCAGCCAACCTCATCCAGCCAACCTGGAAGAGTAGAGGAAGGCTATGCTCCATGCATGCGTGCCTAAGAAAAAAAGCAGAATAGAGTGACCTCAGAGTAGCCATACCTTACTTAGACAAAAATTAGGCAGAGTGATGGATAAAAAAAAAAAGGCACAGACTTATGGTCCCTTATGGTCGGTCATTGAAACTGTAACACTAATATCACGATCCATAAAGAATGTACGAGCAGGGATGTAGAATGTATTGGTAAGGGGTCACCTTACCAAGTGCTTGATCTTGCTACACTAATTCTTCCTTTAAATTTTAATATTGTCCTGTTTCCTATCAGTTGACCGGGTTTATACCGTGTTTCCCCCAAAATAAGACCCTGTCTTATATTTTTTTGAACCCTGAAATAAGTGCTTGGCCTTATTGCCATACGCTCAAAAGCCCGATTGGGCTTATTATCAGGGGATGTCTTATTTTGGGGAAAATAGGGTACATGTAACAGAATAAGGCAACAGTTAAATCAGGAATCAATATCCTGAAACCCTCAAATCTCATGTTACCCTCTTTGTGACCCCATGTCCCGCCCAACCATTTTTGGTTAGAAATAATAGCATTAAATCCTGATACTTTTTTTTAAAAAAAGAAAAACAAAGAATTTCTTATGTAGGTTCTAAGGTAAGTTTCATATACAAGTACTCCTCGACTTATGGCCACAACTGAACTCAACATTTCCATTGCTAAGCAAGACAATTGTTAAGTGAGTTTTGCCCTGTTTTATGACCTTTCTTGTCACAGTTGTTAAGGGAATCACTGCAGTTGTCAAGAGAGTAACACTGTTGTTAAGTAAATCTGGCTTCCTCATTGATTTTGCTTGTCAGAAATTTGCAAAAGGGGATCACATGATCCTAGGACACTGCAACAGGCAAAAATACATGCCAGTTGCCAAGCTTTTGAATTTTGATCACATGACCGTGGAGAAGCTGCAACCACCATAAGTGTGAAAAATAGTCTTAAGTTAAAGTTGTAACTTTATACAATGACTAAATGAATGGTTGTAAGTCGAGGACAACCTGTATATAGTTAAATCACCTAGAAAACCCTCAAATGCTTCAAGAGACCCCCCCTCGAAAATCTTGGCTTAGTTCATTTTGTAGCATCTATCTTGAATGGGTCATGCTCCCCTCCAGATGAGAACAGGGGTGGGTTCTATTTACCTTTACTACTGGTTTGCATTGTGTCTCTGTGTGTGCGCTTTGCTAGTGCACACGCTCTTCTGTGCATGCACAGAAGCTTCTACACATGCGCAGATCTACTTTGATAACATAGGGGTCAGTGGGCAGAGCCTCCCGCCAGTTTTACTATCAGTTCTTGCCAACCGGTCCGAACCGGGGGCAACCCACCAGTGGATGAGAAATGTGATCACTTGTATAGCTACTAAAATTTACCGTTTTCAATTGGGGAAGCATTTTGCGGCTATAAAGGTGGACTACAGGTGGACTATAGGTTTAACACTATTTAGTCAAAACTTTGTAGTAAAAAGAAAAAAAACAGCACAGGAAGTTTCAGTCTGTGGAAGAGCAATAAGAGAGGTACCTGGCACATATACCCCATCAGCTTGGAATGGTGCCAACCACTTAATTGCCTCAAGATCGTAGGATTTCACCCAGCTGCATGGATAGAGGAGGCCTGTGTCAGATTGCAGTTTCTATACGGGGATGCAAACTGAGCTCTTATGCTCTGTGCAGGGCCGAGCTGCTTTTAAGGCAAGCATAGTAGCAGTCACATCAGGGTTCTGAGCACCGACTTGCTGGAGGAGGCCAAGGTTGTGTCTAGCCTAGCCTTCCTCAACCTTTTGCCCTGCAGCTGCATTGGATTACTTTGTCCAGATTCTCAGCCACAGCAGCCAAAGTGGCTGGGAATTCTGAGCGCCAAGTCCAAGACATCTGGATGGCGCCAGATTGGAGAGAGCTATTCTAGCACAAAACACTCTCCCCACCACTGGTTATCCAGATGCTTCAGTTACACTAGAATTGAATCTACTGATTTCACAACACCAGAGAGAGAATCGACTTTGGGGTTTTGTTTCGTTTTTTTCCCCAAAAGAAGCAGGAATCACTCAAGTCCTCACTTCATTGTATTCTGGCCCCCAAAAAACACAATTCTGTCAAATAATAGGAAAACAAGGTAGTGTCTCTTTGTCTCTTTTCTAATTATTCCTCTTAAATAACGTTTTGTCCCAGACAGTGAATAGTAACTATATTTGTAAAGGGATTTTATTAAATGGATTATTGCAAAACACGGCTTCAAGCTTTGGAAATTTAACCCCACCACTCATTCATTTATTTGAACCCACAACTCTGTAAGCAAACGCAGATTTCCATTAGAACAGACTAATGTGACTTTTAAAATAATCTGCATTTGATATCCATTAGATGTTTTTGCAAACCTTTCAAACATATCCTCCTGGTTTTTTTAAAAATCCCCCAAATCATTCTATCCACAAAAACGAGATCCCATCTGTTAGGGATGTCTTAGTGAGACCTTAACTTGGAAAGCTTTGCAATGTGTCAAACTAAATCTTCCAGAATTAGAATCAGAAGGTTGCCAAGATTGGGGAAGACTGGTGGGAACAATGAGCTAATCAAGACCCCCAGAAATGGGACTCTCCGTTAGCCTCTTTGCCTGGGTATATTTAGCTGTTTGAATGCTGATGATTTGAGAAGCAGGTGCAGCCTTATCTAACAAATGGCTTGTAAGATGATCTCACCAGTTATTAAGCCATATAAGGCCAGGCACAAAATGTCTTCCTCACATTTAGCAACACTGAGAAAATGGACACAAATGCTTTATTTCAGAAACAGAGTTCATAACTCTGAAACACTGAAGGTGGTCCCCTGCATTGCATTTTAAATTTAGTGGTAGTCATGTATTACTTTTTGAAACTATTTTAATAAGATGACTATAAGATGAGGTGACTGCCCTTTGGAAGACCATAACCTGGCAAAATCTTCAGCCTGAAACATGCTATTAATGTATGATATAATACAATATGTCAAAATGTGATCCTCTAATGCAGTTCAGAAGCAGTGCTTTAAACAAGCCTGCCTGGAATGCACACAGCCATGTTAATTCAGCAAACACAAACTTGATTGTGATATTCAAGATTTCATGGAGCATCATATAATCTGGACAAAACAGATTGTTTTGTCCAGCTGACGAAAAGCTGTCCTATAATTATAGCAACCCTTTTCTTATAAAAAATTTGTGTACCATGAAAAGTATATCCCTCGCGCACACATACATGCAAAATGGGAAGACACCCCTGGCCATTCAAATAAGTAAAAATGGAATACACACACACACACACATATATATACACACACATATATCCATTGATAGAAAATTCCTTCCTGACATCATATATGATGCTGCACATTTTTCTCATTCATTCATTCTTTGATAATAATTGCCTATCTTTCCACACATGCTCTAAAATACCTTTCAGACAAACTTCTCGAACATGTTCCAAGTGCATCTGGTGACAAAGCTGTCAAAAATAGAAGAGGGAAAGGAAAGACAGATTAGATCTACAGTATCTAACTGCCCTGTGTCGGTCAGTACTGCACTGTCCTGTTCTGTGTGTATCTCCCTAAAAATTATAGCTGAAGACCAAGTCATGCTAGTAGAGCATCTACTTTTGAACTGGTGATGCTTCATATTGGCCAATAACATCTCAGCTACTCCCACTGTTTTTATCAGCTGCATTTTATTTGATCATGTAAGAAATCCAAAAGGCCTATATTTGAACAGATTCTGGGCCTGAGGGTAACGTAGTAGTGAGAATAATTAATAGTAGCTACAGAGGCTATTTATAGTTTGAGATGTAGCAGATTGCCTGGAGCAGGATCTATGAAGACATTAGCCACCTTGATAAGCTAAAGCATCTTTTACTACCGGTGGCAGATACACCATTAGAACCTCTCCATCGATAGATAAAACTTGTTTGGATGTTGAACAATGCATGTGGGAGTGCTTTTGAACACTGGAAACCTCACCTAGTGCAGAATCAATCATAGGGGGGAAAAGCTTGCTGAGTTTGAGGCAATTAGAACAGTTGCTGCTCTTCTCTGAATCTGGCTTTAATGCATAAACAACTTGGCAAATGGAATCCTGAAAGAATTCTGCATCTATGTAAATTGTCCCAAATACTGATCGCTTCAGGGGCCTTGCCTGGTCTTTCCAATAAACCCTGGGAACTAGGCAGAATCCTTATCTTCAGAATTCCCTTTCAGAGAAGCTTGCCTGATATAATGTTGATTTTTTTTTTTAGTGGCCATGGGAAAATATTTCTTTTTGCTCCTCTTCCCTTTTTTCTACTTTGTCTTCTCTGTAATTCTGTATACACGCATCTAAGGTTATATCTTGCAAACCTTGGGTACGTTTGAGCAGACATGTAGACATCAACATTGCTGGTATTTTCACTTTCCTCCTCTTTGGTCAGTCCCTTTTATGGTAAAGGTAAAGGTTCCCCTCGCACATACGTGCTAGTTGTTCCTGACTCTAGGTGGCGGTGCTCATCTCTGTTTCAAAGCCGAAGAGCCAGCACTGTCCGAAGACATTTCCATGGTCATGTGGCCGGCATAACTAAATGCCAAAGGCGCATGGAACGCTGTTACATTCCCACCAAAGGTGGTCCCTATTTTTCTACTTGCATTTTTTATGTGCTTCAAACTGCTAGGTTGGCAGAAGCTGGGACAAGTAATGGGAGCTCACCCCATTACACAGCACTAGGGATTTGAACCGCTGAACTGTCGACCTTTCAATCGATAAGCTCAGCATCTTAGCCACTGAGCCACTGCATCCCACTTTTATTTTATTTTATTTTATTTATTTTATTTTTTATTTTTATTTTTACCTTTTATGGTAGCTTAGCTGTTAATTCATCTCAGTTTTCTCTTCCTATGCCTGGATCAAATTGTCCCATGCCATCTCTTGGTGCATGGTTTGGAAATACCGGTAAGTGATGATGGTACTCCAGAGATGAAAGCCAGATTTGGTTGAGGAATCACCATTTGATGATGGGGATGGAGTGGAGTGAGGTGAGGTGAGGGCATCAATTTGGTACTTAATATATTCCTTGAAATGACCAAGAGATTGTTGCTCTGTCTGATGGATGTGTGTTGTAATTCCCTAGACTATCCCTTACAGGGAAATATATTCAGTAAATAGCGGTGTTGATTTTTTTATGTGACACAAATATGGACTGTAGTAGGAGAATTAGAGAATGTGTTCTCCATTTCCATTTGTTGTATTTTGTAGTTTCATTGCTCAGCTATCCCACAGTACTTTGCTGACCTTGATTGATGTCAAACAGTGAACAGTTTAGTTCTCAGATTGCACACCACTAGGATATATACAAAAGCTAGACTAGCAAAAAAACCCAACAAAAACGTATCTTGAAACAGGGCAATGAGAAAAAACTTCTGTATGGTTGACAAAATAAAAATCCTCACAAAAGTGGCGGTTGAATTTAATTTGAAGGAGTTCAAAGCTTTTCAGTCTTACTGGTCAACTTCTGACTGATTGGTAAAGTCAGTTTGAATATTGAATCATGCAGGGAAAAATGACAGATTTTGGTGCTTTGATGCCCTACATGCATGTACAAAACCCTGTAGAAAGGCAGTTTTCTTCATGTCATGCGTATGATTATAGCCTTATTATTGTTGCTGATGCTGCTGTTTATCAAGGTACATCTGCAAAGGTTTATTTAAAAATTAACATTGCTTGGGTTTTTGAGATTCACCGTGCAACATTTTACATACTATTCTTTTCTTTTTAAAATTTTTTTAAAATAATTTTTATTTCTGATAAACATGTCTTAAATGTAGTTGTTAATCATACATATTATCTTTTAACTTTCGTATTAGTTCTTTCTTCATCCTAAAAAATTTGAGTATACTCGGGGTTGCTCTTCTACCATTCCATATTTTACAACAATCCTTCTCCTCCTTCTCCTCTCTTTCCCTTCCTTCCCTTCTTCTATCCTCTTCTACTTTCTTCTTTCCTCCTCCCCTTTCCCTTCTCTCCTTCCCCTTCCTTTCCCCCACTCCTCCCTTCTTCCTCCCTTTCTGACCTTCTTTCCTACTCTTATTTCCTCTCCCTTTCTTCCTCTCCTTTTCCCTTTCTTCTGTTCCTCTCTCTCCTTCTTCCCTTCTCCACTCCTAGGATTTACTAGGATTATTGCAAAACACAGCTTCAAGCTTTGGAAAATTAATACCACCTCTCATTCATTTATTTGAACTCTCAACTGTATAAAGTGTTTATCAAGGTACATCGGCAGTAGTTTATTTAAAAATTAACATTGCCCAAGTTTTTGAGACTCACTGTGCAGCATTTTACATGCTATTCTTTTCAAAAGGTGAAAAACCTGTTTTACCAAGTTCTACACAGAGCCTTAGATCTATATTATTATGCATGAGTCTGCATTCTGTTTATCTTAATCTGTGATGTGCTGTTGTGGTGCTGAAAGGATAGCGCCTATTTTTAAAAGAGTTGTCAGGGCTTTAAAAAAACAAACCAATGTCCCCCAAACTCTCTGTTGGGCCCGAAGTAATCCAGTTCTCATTTATTTGTTGAAATAAACTGAATCTGTATTATAACTCCAGAAGAAGATACAGATGGTTCTATGCCAAGCTGATTTTGAAGAATAATTCAGTCCTTTTCTTTGCATTGTTTTATTATGTAATACAACTGCATTTATAAGAGAGGTTAAATTTAATAAGGTCCAAATTCCCATTTCTTCAATAAAAGACATACTTCACCAGCTATGACCTTTTGGGAACATTTGTAAAAATTGTCTGAGGATGTCAATATCCCTCCATATCAAAAGCCATTTTCTACTGATATATTAGGTTTCAATGGACAAGGTTTTTTTTGACCAATTCTTGATTCAAAAACACAATTCGACTGTATATTTCTAATAGTACTTGGAGAAAATGCATATAATTTAAATGCAATTTTGGGGACACTTGGAATACAATAGAAATATGTCACAGTCAAAATGAAAAAGAAGTCCTTAAATTTATAATGCAAGAATAGTTCTATAAGTAGCTCTGCAAACTCTGTATTATTTGCTAACAGTGACATACATCCATTGAGTTCTTTGAGCAGTATAGCTCAAAGGGTCACATTGTTAAATTTTATTAAACCATTACAAGTAGTCCTTAACTTAGACCACAACTGAGTCCAAAACTGCTGTTACTAAGCAAGACAGTTGCCCCATTTTACGATCTTTTTTTGCCACAGTTGTTAAGTGAATCATCCTCGACTTAACAACTACAATTGAGCCCCAAAATTCTGCTGCTAAGCAAGACAGTTGTTAAGTGAACTTTACCCCATTTTACCTTTCTTGCCATAATTGTTAAGTGAATCACAGCAGTTCGTAAGCAGTTCGTAAGTTAGTTATGGAAATCTGGCTTCCCCATTGACTTTGCTTCTCAGAAATTTCCAAAAGGTGATGACACCTCGGGACTCTGAAACTGTCATAGGTAAGAGCCAGTGGCCAAGGGTCCAAATTCTGATAACCATGGGGAAGCTGCAACAGTTGTAAGTATGAAATCCAGTCATAAGTCACATTTTTTTTCAGTACTGTTATAACTTCAAACTATCACTAAACAAATGGTTGTAAGTTGAGGACTACCTGTACAGTCAAAATCAGAGTTCTGGACCAACATATGCTGCAATTCATAAAATGGTCATGTGACCAAGCACAATGGTAAAGTCAAACAGAACAAATGTATGGAATGTTTGTACATGACTTTTGCAACCTAATTATTTTTGTTTGCTATGTGATTTAGAAACCATATTAGGATAAAGCTTTCTAAGCTGGTTTGTCACATAGTTAATGTCTTCATCAAGCACAGAGGAGGGTATTTAACTGACCACCATCAACCCATGATTTTATAAACTTGCCGAGGAAGAGGGAATTTTCAGAGGTCCATGTCTCCTTCAGCCTGATCTTCTACTCTTAACTTGAAGAGATACTTTTTTCTTCTATTTCTCAACTGCTTACCTGCCCTTTTGCCTATTACCTGTCACTTCAGAATTTATTGAATCTAGATTACTTACTTCTACATTTCTTGTGAATCTGTTTTACTGGCAGTTATACGGACAACATGTTCATCTGGGTAGTTTTATGGTAAAATTTATGAAGCGCTATGCAAACATCTTATTCTGGTTTCTCCAAAGGGAAGAAGAAAGAGATGGGAAAGTCTGAAGATGTTAGAAACATAACGTTTCCTGAAAATGAACATTTCCCCTTAATCTGCTACTTTTGAAAAAACTTGTAACTCAAGATCTGAAGTACAGTCCTTGATTTATTACCACAACTGGGGGGCAGAATTTCAGTTGCTGGTCATTTAGCGAGTCATCACACAACAGGACCCAATTTTACAATCATTTTTACCACAGCCGTTAAGGGAATCATGAGATGATTAAGTGAGTCCAGCTTCGCCAATTGACTTTGCTTGTCAGAAGCCAACTGGGAAATTGCAAATCATAATCATATGGCCACAAGACATTTCAGCCATTACAAATGTGAGCCAGTTGCCAAACACCTAAATTGTGACCATGTGACTGCAAGAGTGGTGCAATGGTTGTAACCTCAAGGATGGGCCATAAGCTACTTTTTTTTTTGAGCCCATTGTAACTTTGGACTATTGTTAAATGAACAGTCATAAATTGAAGATTATTTGTAAAATTCAAAAAATAAAAATTATTGATAATTTACTTGGGCTTCATATATCTAGTTGATAATTTAACCAATCTTTTTTTCCAATGTACATAAAAGGGGCAATATTTAGCAGATGCTATCTGCAATTATTTTATTATAAATATGAATAAGCTTTTTAAGAACCTGTTTCCTAATTAATAGGAAGAAACTACAAGTAATTCATTAAAATTGCTATCATGTCATCACTTGAATGAGTGTAAGACCATTGTAGAATGGTGGTATAACAAATAAGAGACATGTGGATTGCAAAAAATCAGTAAACCAGGAGATGATGACAAAAAATTAGCACTTCTTATCTCTTTGATGCCACCTGGCAGTTGCCGGGATTTTGGCAGCCTGGATATTGTATCTCTGATAATTCTGCAATTAGTTCTCATCATTCATGAGCTTTGATTCCAAGAAATTGTTTATAGGATTGAGGTTTTTTAAAAATGGCAACTAAATTTAAAATTCCAGGAAAGTATCCAGAGATCATTCAGATTTTTCAAATCTCCCTGTTGAAAACTTTTCTTCTGTTGAAAAGATTTTGCCTAGCATACTTTCTCTGTGACGCTATAATGGTATGTGAAAAAGACTTGAGAAATATGGTGAAGAGAGGCTGTCTAGTTGGGCAAGAGAGGACATGGCCCACAATTGTATAATGAATGAAGAAAGAGACTCAGGAGAGACCCTCCCTGACTTCTCAGACTGTAAAACAGATGGTGGAAGAATTGTACTTTCAGACCTGCAAGATTCTGTTAATGTTTCCTTAAAATAGAATCAGCTCATCTGGTCATGATTCCTATTTGGTCTTCCTGGGAAAGCTGACAGCGGGAAGATCCAGAACATGGCTTTCTTTGCCATTATTCCATGGATGTTCCAGTTTCCGTGGAACATCCATGGAATAATGGATAGAAAGCCCTTTTCTATCATTGACCATCACTCAGAAGAAAAAAGACATTTGCCTATTCTGAAATTGTTCTTTTCCAACCTTTAGAACCAAGTGAGGGAAAATTAAATCGAAAACAGACTTTGTGGTCAAATTTTTGCAGGTGCGAGAAAAATGGGTAAAGACATCAGAAAAGAACTCTTCTTCAACAGTTAATAGTTTTAAGAGTGCATAGAGCCTTAAGGAGACATAGCTCAGTCACTTGGGTTGCCTCAGTCTTGTACATTGTGCAGGTCTTAATGTCATTTACAAAGAAAGGATACCCTTAATATAGAATTAGGATTATTCTTCATCATGAATTTAAACCTAGGTATAAATGAGGACAGCATGTGAAGCATATTCAGCTTCTAGTATGGAATAGTAATTTTAGCATGAATTATTTGGGAGTATTTCCAAGCACTGGGCATTTGCTTTTTCTATTTAAAATCAGCAAGACCCAATATGTTTTATTGCAAAATATAGGAAAAACAGACAAGCTCTCTCCTATGAAAGAAGCAGTATCGTCTTGCTACATTCAGCTTCATTTATCAGAGATCATGCTTTTTTCTTCCTATAACTGAAATGCTTCCAATATCATAATATTATGTGTAGTTACTTCAGTTGCATTGATGTCAACATAGTTACCTTAGCAAACAAAAACTTCCATTTGACTGTAATTTTACCATTTGAAAAGAAGGTCCTTAGGGCATATCCACACTAACTTTGAGCAGTTCCTACTGCAGGCTGATGCTGGCAGGACTCTGTCTTTAAAAAACTTCTGCCCAAGTTGGGGTGAACATCATCTGGGAATCACTGCTTTCATAGAAGAGCAGAAAAACTCACGCAGATATTCCATCCATTCCTGTCCTCCAGAATATGGTAGCCCATACTTCATAGAAGATATAACATAGAATCATAGGATTGGAAGGGACCCTGGAAGTTTTCTAGTCCAACCCCCTGCTCAAGGCAAGAGACCTTATAACAGTGATGGCTAACCTTTTTGCCATCATGTGCCATAAGCGAGGGGGGGGAGGGTGTCATGGGCATGCGTGCCCATATCCATAATTCTATGTGCCCCACCCCTGTTCATGTGTGCGCGACGCCCCTCCCCCTTGCTCTTGGCACGTGATGGCACGTTTCTCTCTCTCCCCAGGCTCCAAAGCCTTTCGAGGAGCTTGGGGAGGGTGAAAACATAGGCCCGTAGGCCCTCTGGAGGCTGGAAACGGCCCATTTGCCAACTTCCAGTGGGACTGGAAGGCCCATTTTTTGCTCTCCCCAGCCTCCAGAACCTTTCTAGGAGCCTGGGGAGGGCAAAAATGGCCTCCCCCCTGAGGCCCTCTGGAGGCAGGAAACAGCCTGTTTCCCTACTTCCAGTGGGCCCAGAAGGCCTGAAAATCAGCTGGCTGGCGCGCACATGTGCACTGGAGCTGAGCTCGCGTGCCCACCAATATGGCTACACGTGCCACCTGTGGCACGC
>JANHZT010001129.1:49997-62231 GCA_032468215.1 Stegonotus admiraltiensis
ACGTGCCAAAAGGAGGCTTGGGAAGGTAAGTAGAACAGCAAGGGGGGGGGATCAGCTGTGCCACGTGATTTAGCTTTGCTAGAAAGCAGGATTTCCTGGTTTCTAGCAAAGCTAAACCACACGGCACAGCTGATCGTCGGAAATACCAGTTTGGAGGAACCGGTAGCTTATTTTTACTACTGATTTGCCCAAACTGGTAGTTTTTATCACTACCGGTTTGCCCACACTGGAGCAAACCAGTAGCATTTCACCCCTGGATGGAAGGCTGAGTCAACCTTGAGCCTGTGGGACTTGAACTGTCAAACTGCTGACAATCAGCAGTCAGCAGAAGTAGACTGCAGTACTGCACTCTAACCACTGCGCCACCACGGCTCAAAAATAAGGGTAACATTCTTCATAGTCTGAAAGTTATTGGGAAGAAGTGCTTCAGAACTTGTGCAAGCACAGCATTTGTTATTCATTAAAGCAACCTGTCTTTTTATGATCTTACACGTAAGCCTGAAAAATAGTTATGGCTGCTTTAAGAGTCATATTAACTTCAGTGAGTCAACTCCTAACAGCAAGCAAAAACCTTTTTAAAGGTTTTTCAGAGCTTGTATGAGGCTCTTCAAAGAGTATAAGGCTCATCTTGAAGCTGACTGGACATGAGGTAGTAGTACACTGCATGCTATTTGCAATCTATCCTGCATTCAACAAAATAAAATAAAGCAAAACGAAACAGAGACAAGAGTTTACAATCTCCTTCAGAAGGCATTTTGAAGATAAAAATCACTTGTCTTTATGCCAACAGCCATGCACTTTGAGAAAGATCACACTGAAGTGTCTCATCTGGTGCAATTAGCTAAGTACAATTACTTAATTTGTGAGGTCTGAGAATGTAGGAAAGATGATTGTGACTGCCTAGCTTATTGTATGTTGTCTTGATGTCAGCCTGTCTTAACTTATGTTAGCTGAGTAGATTCAGACAATATTGACTATATTGTTGCATCATTCATTGATATTCCCAGCCTTAAATAAAACTATGGAATGTCTACAACTACCCTGTTTCCCTGAAAATAAGACATCCCCTGATAATACGCCCAATCGGGGTTTTGAGCGCATGCGTTAAAATAGCCTCCCCCTGAAAATAAGCCCTCCCTGAAAATATTTAAATGCCAATGTGGAAATCAGGTAAGATGGCAAAAGGAGTCCCATCTTGCTCCATGCACCCCAAAATAATACCTTCCCCAAAATAAGGCCAAACACTTATTACGGGGTTCAAAAAAATATAAGACAAGGTCTTATTTTCAGGGAAACATGGTAAATTTAGACAGAGTCAATTCTTACATTTAGTTGAAAGGTCAAGAAGCCACACAGACATAGTCAGCTATTGCCCAAATAGAAATACCCCTAGTTTGTGAGGTCAAAGGTGTATCAGCTGCATATGTTCTTGGAGGAGACTTAGTATCTCAGTCTAGGTTGTAGCCTCATTGTTGTGCACTGCCAGTCATTTTCACTCTGATAGATAACCACTTGTTGAAGAGAATCAAAGGGGATATGGCTCTATTGATCCTTGTTTTTAAATCTCTTGGGAACTTTTGGTTCTATTGCCCATATATTCCTGGCCCACCTTTGTGAGTTTGAATTGGGGACACGGTGTTGCGGTGATTCTGCTTCCTGAGGTCAGTCTCAGAGATTAGCTCTAAATGATTGTGTTTTTGACCTTAGTGCAGGGGTAGTCAACCATTTTATACTTACCGCCCACTTTTGTACCTCTGTTATAGTAGTAAAATTTTCTAACCGCCCACTGGTTCCACAGTAATGGTGATTTATAAAGTAGGGACAAAACCCTTACCGCCCACCATGAAAGCTGGAACACCCACTAGTGGGCGGTAGGAACCAGGTTGACTACCACTGCTTTAGTGCTATGTTGTATGGCAGGGGTGTCAAATCCTCAGCCCGTGGGCCAGATGTGTCACACACTGGCCACACCCGGTTTCATGAAATGGAAAAAAGTCAGGATACGTCATGTGACAATTTGAGACCCCTGTTGTATGGAGATGTTAATATTGTTTCATATATTGTATAATATTGTATATATTGCATAAAAACAGGACATCACATGTATTACATTGACAGCAGCAGAGTTGGGCCAGAAGATAAAGTGCCATTACATAGGGAAATGGAGAGATATGAAATATTTATTTTATTTATTTTTGTTTCCATCCAAAATACTGCTTAGTAGGTAGCTATTCCTTGATCTAACTTTTGACTGACCAGAACCATCTGTGTCTGGTTAATATCAAGCTTCTTGTGCCTTCCTCAAGCCTCTGAAGAAGAAAGTTGTCAGTAAGACAAGTCAGGAATTTCCCATTTAACAGAGTTTATCTCTCACAGATGGCAAAGTAATTAAAGTTCCCCATCAGTGATACATCATGTTCTTTGAAAGATCTTCAGTTTACTTTTGGAAAATATTATTCACATTTATTCCATGGTTGAACAAACAATAGTTTGCATTCCCTCCTCTGCTAGTTTTTGTTATTGTGAACCACCCAGTGCTCTAAGATGGGCAGCCATACAAAACTGAAACTAACTTGGATACTATCTACAGCATCACTAAGTTTGTTCCTTTGGATTTTTGAGCTGGTGTGGAGAGTTTTAGTGAAGAGTACACTTTCTTTTCCCCTACTATTACTTCTCCTCCTTTAGAACAAAATGAATTCTTCAATTAATATTCTTTATTCACAGGAGTTACTCCACCAAGTTTCTCACATTTTATGAAAGAATATTTGCCTTTCTCTACTAAGAGTCCAAACTCAACTTGTATTTGTCTCATAATCTGAGCATTATAGGATGAAGCACAAAGGCCACAAACTTTAAAAGGCATGTTTCTTTTTACTTTTTTACTGAATAGCTAATAGGCCCCATTACTGCAATACCTTTCTTCTTTAGACATTGTAGAAAACCAGACCACCTGATATGACCAACATGCACTTGCTTATACTAATAACAGCTCTGTAGAAAACAGGCTTTTTTCATTGAAGGCCAGTCTTTCTACCAGGAGATGTAAATCTTAAAAAGGTTTAAGATATTTATTATTATGGGTTTTCAAAAGCTGCTTTATGTATTTTTCTTACTTATAATTGTTAATCATTCTTGTAGATATCATGGGCTATTCAGGTTACCAAGGCACTGTACTTTAGCAGTGATCCTAAATTGAGTTATAGTGAGTTATATTATTCATGTTTATAATAATTAATACTATATTATTTTGTATCCTACCAAGCTGTAAGCATATGACAAATAAAACTACTATTTTAATTGCCTATCATTGGTTGGTAGAGGTGAATCAGAGCAGGTATCCATGGTGTTCAGCAATCCATTTTTAGGACTAGATACTAAAAGCTTCTCAACCAGATGAGGTAATTCTGCTAAATGCTTATTTGATGGGGCAGTATTAACAGTAAAATATGCAGTTGCCTTTTTTCTCCTGACCTAACAGCATGTTAATGTGCTTTTATCCATGCTAAGATATCCAACTTATCGCTCTAGCTGTCACCTGGTGAACTTCATTATCTGTATCACTTCTGAAAACCAAACTTTTCTTGACTGGAAAGTAATAGTGACAATAATTAAGCAACTGAACCAACAATACACCTCATTAGACTATCTCAGGGGTGTCAAACTCACATTGTCATGGCAGTGTCACGTGACATACTGGGACATTTTTCCCCTTCGCTAAACTGGGCGTGGGCGTGGCCAGCGTGTAACGCATCCAGCCCACGGGCCGGGAGTTTGACAGCCCTGGACTATCTCATAAGAGAAATAGGGTCTCAACTGAATTGTCTGATATCTTGCTTGGGATCCAGCCTTACCCAGAGTGTTCTGCCATCCTTTAGATTCCATCAGTTTCTGGAAGCAGATGATAAGGGGCTTCTTTAGATAAGATGTGTCATGAAAATACTCTGCTGCTCAGATCTCAAATTATTTTTCCTCTCTCTCTCTCTTTAAGGTACATTTAAAGATACAGAAAGATGTTCTACATTTTTCACATGCTGAGTTCATTGAGGAGAGAGATGTGAGTGGCCACTATATTACTCAAGTAGTACTTGAGTTACAAACGTCATGGAAGCTACCCATCATGGTCATAGCTTGTGATGGTTATAAATGCCCCCCAGTTACAGAGTGCCCAAAATGTGGTCACGAGACCAACCAGCAGAACTTTGAAGTTCTGGGTTGTAAGTTGTAAGTGCAGGCCTCAAGTAGGTCTACTGGAATGCTGAACAGTCACTAGGAGACTAGTCATAAATCGAGGACTACCTGTACATATATCAGTTCATCACAAAGTCCCGGAAGCCATGCTGAAGTCTGCGATTTGGGTGGCTGAAATGACGAGCTGTTTCCAAGTCAAAGAACTTTATTCTTGGTATTATATTTCATTTTCAACAACTTTGTGAGTGCTGCAGGTAAGGTGATTTCTATCCAAAATACGGGTGCTGAAGAACTGGCTAAAGGCAGCCCTCATTTGTAAGATATGGAATGGATGTCTTGCCAGATGCCAGAGTTGGCCTATCTCCTGAGAATACAACTCCTAGCTGTTTTCCTATGAATCCACACCTGTGAGAAATGTTGTGTTCTAGCCACTGAGAAGATTTTCAGTTATACAATGCAAATCACATTCTTATTTATATGAGATAGCTCTTGAAAACGCAATGAATGAAAGTGGGAAGGGGTGCTTAAAGCCACAGCTACATCAAGTCTATGAATATTTCCAATAACTGCATTCCAGAAGTATTTTTGGAACCACGAATGTTATGTTGTTGTTGTTTTAATGAAGGCCACATTCTGAGGATATGTCACCATATGTCACATTCGTTTTTGTCCCGGAAAAGAAAAGGAAAGTATGCTAGATTTTTAAGTGTTTTGGAAAAGTGTATTCGCACAGCTGACATTCTTGTTCATATGGCTAAGGAATTCTTGATCTTTAACACATCCTGAATGAGATGGGCTACACTCTGTGGGGCAGATATTTCACAATGAAAAGCAGCAGTGTGGGAGAGCATTCACTGTTTTACTAATCTTTTTGGTAACTCTAAATTTGTAATCTCTGCTTGTAAAAATTATGTGTGCAAGAAGCATAATGCAGAGGGTGGTTGGGGTGGGGCGAGGAGGAAAAAAAATTATGAATGTATCACCGAAGTAGGAAACTTTATGGCTAACAATTGTTTTGAGTTCACGTTTCCATCATTCTCACCACATGAATTCTTAGGACAGATAGATAACTTTCTCTTGCTACTAAAAAATAAAGGTAAAGGTAAAGTAGCACAGCAAATAGACAGTACTAAAAAGGTGCAGGGCTGAAGTAACAGGACTGATTATACTACTTCAGACTACAAGTTATATAGCCAGGTAGCAAGCAACAAAATTCTCTATAAATATAAACTTAATGTCTAATGGGAAAAAACATGGAAATGATGCACAAACATCTTCTCGACATTTTCTATCATATTTGTGAACAGAGAAATTGGAGAAACTATATTAACTTAATTTGTTTTTGCTACGTTATAGCAATCAGATTGCATTTAGTATCTTGGGGTGAAGCTCACCCCAAGATGGCTCACCCTCATCTTTTTAAGTATCAAGGATACCTTTTATTGTAATCTAGATGTTAAGACTTAAAACAAACCCAAGAGTTCCTCATGTGAGTCTTCTATTACCAAAGCCAGAGATCAAGTGAAATTAATAAATTAATTTTGGGTGAACAGCCACATAAGAAAAGTAGTCACACTATTGCCTAAAGTATGCATTGGTTTTAAAATTTAAACAATAGATATTTTTGCTTTGTAGATATTTGGGAGAAATCTAATACTTTATGAGAGATTTAGACATAGTTTTTCATTGGAGGCGCCAAAAGCATGAAACGCTGACAGAGGTAAAATGCATCTCAGTAGGTGGCAGCACCTGTATGAACTTTCCTAGGTTCAGAAGGGAAGCTAGGTTGGACCTGTTTTATATCTATTTATTTTACAGTATTTGCAAAACCCCCAACCAATTAAGAATCTAGGAGAGGAACAACAAAACATGGGTAAAACTCCATCGAGTAGTAAAAATCATGACGTCCATACATACAAATGGTGGATACCTACAAATAATTTGGTCTAATGGTAATTGAAATAATTGTTTTTTCAATACTTTGCAAAAGGCAAGGAGATAGGGAAAGCCAGTTCCATCACCTAGCGGCTACAATGGAAAATGTTTGCTGTCTAGACCATTCTCCATATACTTCTCATTGGGAGGGATCTTTGGACATTAACACCTGAAATCTCTAGGAAATAGTAGGGCTAGACTGGGAAGTTGGAAACACATCCCAGAGAAATCCATATAGTTGCAAGAGGAATGACCTGACTTTATGCACAGAATTGTTGTCAAGCACAGGTTGAAGGATACTTTGACCATGAGCACTGACTCAGCATCTCAGTCCGTTAACATATCAGGTTAAAGATAAGATAAAATAAGATCAAGAGGGACAGAAGTTGAATAAATCACTATCACTGGAAAAGGGCGTTCCATTGAAAACTGTATATTGAGTTAAGGGGGCAACATAAAAACAATCTATTTATTGTTTCAATCTGCCATTTAAGTTAATAAGGATTCCACATATGGCTTCAAAATGTAACTGGGGCCCAATTGAAAACCTCAAGCCTTTGTTCTTTGTTTTTCTTTCCCCTCAGGTTATAAATGAAGAGAGAGGGACAGATCAACAGATGAATGAATGTGTCTCCTAAACTAATTTCACAATACCGACTCGAAGCATGGCGGAGCACACCGATAAACTTATCAGCATGGAAGCAAATACACTCAAACATTCACAGAGTTACCAGGAAACTACATCAGTGGGGATTAAAAGAATGCAAAAGCGATTCCTTCAGAAAGATGGAAGTTGCAATGTTTACTTCAAACATATCTTCGGGGAGTGGGAGAGCTATGTGGCTGATATTTTCACCACACTGGTAGATATCAAGTGGCGCCATATGTTTGTGATCTTTTCCTTATCTTACATCCTATCCTGGTTATTGTTTGGCTTAGTGTTTTGGCTCATTGCACTCCAGCATGGAGACTTATTGCCAGAAGAAGAAGTCTCCCCCTGTGTGGAGAACGTCAATAGTTTCACAGGGGCCTTCTTATTTTCTCTGGAAACCCAAACCACCATAGGCTATGGCTCTCGCTGTGTGACCGATGAGTGTTCTGCAGCAATCCTGACAGTTGTCCTACAATCTGTGTTAGGCTGCATCATTGACACGTTCATTATTGGAGCTGCCTTAGCAAAAATGGCCACTGCCCGAAAGCGAGCTCAGACCATTCGCTTTAGCTACTATGCAACAGTTGGCCTACGCGATGGTAAACTCTGTCTGATGTGGCGGATAGGTGATTTTCGACCTAATCATATGGTAGAAGGAACCGTAAGAGCTCAACTCTTGAGGTATGTGGAAGACAGGGTGGGCAGGATGATATTGGAGTACAAAGACTTAAAACTGCTAAATGATCAGATCATTCTTGCCACTCCAGTGACCATTGTCCATGAAATTAACCAGGATAGTCCACTGTACGATTTTGACAGGAAAACTCTGGCTAAGGACAATTTTGAGATCCTGGTTACGTTTGTTTACACTGGAGATTCAACAGGAACTTCACATCAGTCAAGGAGTTCCTACGTGCCTAGAGAAATCCTCTGGGGACACAGATTCAATGATGTTTTGCAACTGAAGAAAAAATACTACAAAGTCAACTGCCTGCAATTTGAAGAAACCACTGAGGTTTATGCTCCTTATTGTAGCGCCAAGCATTTGGATAAAAAGGAACTAGAATACACAAGTTGTGATAAGACAACAAATGGAGAATCAGAAATCTCCTCCTCTTCCTCTTCCTCTTCTTCCTGCTCCTCAGGAATCAGAATCAGATCATTTAGTGCTGATGCTTTAATTATTCATTCTGAGGTTTCTGGAGAATCAGTGAAAATTTCCAGTCCAATGGAGCTGCCATACGACAGAGCTCTGGCGACATTAAGCAGAATTTCAATGGAATCCCAGATTTAGCAATCAATGACTTTTGCAGAACTGTACAGCTAACTATAACAGCTATCAAGCGCACAAAGTTCACTTAAATTCTAGTGGTTGGATCCTCAAATGAAAGAAGAGATTTACTGACAAAATGTTAAGATTGCACTCTGACATTTCTTTTAATATATAACTAGCTGTTAATAGTTATCTTTTTCACAAATTATTAAATTCTGCATAGTGACAGTGAAAGTTATTTATTGAAAATTCAAACTTGTTATCCCTTGAATTTGCAGAGAGATAATTATCTGAAATATTAATCACATTAATCTACAATTTAGACATATTTTGGAATTAAACCAAGTTTATATAATTTTTGGAGATTGACAAGATAGTTTTGAAATTGGTTATTGGTACTTGCAGCACAACTAATTTTGTTTCTTTGTAAATTGTTAGACTTTTCTTCAATGTATGCATTTTTTTCTTGTTTAAAATTACAAATTAAAAAAAATACTTTTTTTGGAAATGAAAATACTAAGGTTACATATAAACAGAGGAGAAAAATACTGATTTCACAGAAAAAGGAAAACAAGTAACTAATTTTGCCAAAAGCACCTTATTTATTGCACTTTACATTAATAACTGTTACTGATCTGATGTGGTGATATAAGGTCAAATATATTCAAGTCTACATTTGTAGTATTTTCAAAGAGCAGTTTTTTAATCATTTAATATTTCTGTACAGAAAATGTTAAAAGTTATTTCTGCCTATCTGAGGAAAACAGAATTTTATAAAGTACAGTAATGCTAAGCTTGATTTTTTAAAATTAATATATAAACATTTTCTCCTCAGTAGTTGTAACCATCTATTATTTTACTTTTCATTTTTAAGTACTTAACTAGAACAGGGCATTTTGCTTTCTTTTTCTATTTTGCAACCTCAGCAAGTGATCTGTAAACCAGACAAATCAGTTATTTTAAGTGTAGGTTGATGGCTCTTAATTCCCACTGCAAGCATCCTTAAACTTGCTCTAGAAAACCTGGCTTCTGACAAGCCTTCATTAGTTAACTAGTCTGCTGAGGAACTAAAACATACTTAGCTACAACTGTGTATTTTCCAATCAGTAGGTCACTGATTTTTCTGGGCAAACATCAGACGTGATATTGGAGGCACATGTGAAGAACTGTTTATGAATATCCTTTCCTTAAAAGTTGTTAAACTGTGGGTGGAAAACTAAAAATGTAGACCACTGATACCTTTTGCAAGCGTTATGGATTTTCTTTTCTTTTAATTGAAAATAACAGCTATTGTGAAATGAGAAAAAAAATCAGCACTTATTTATTCTTAGAAGATTAGTTTCACTGAACATATTGATGCAGTAGAGCTTTTGAATAAAATAGACATATTAATGGGTCGGCTGTACTTATTTTATTACTTCTTAGTTACAAGGAAAAAAACCCTGAAACATTATAAACCTATCAGCATGATCTCAGGGGTTTGTATAAAAATGAGACTTGTGGGATATACAGTAATTGGTTCATGATTTGCCTTTATCTGATATAAACAGAAGGAAAATACAGTGTGTACACAATGCCTAAAAATTACTTGGGAAGAGCATTACCTACAATTAATAGAAGAATCTAAATTAAGTAGTGTCTTTAGTGTCCTTAAAGAAAGAACTTCATGCTTCTTTAATGCAAGAAAATACACAAACCAACATCACATTTCAAGGCGCAGTTGGGAAAGATAAAGGTAAAAGAGTAATTTAGGTGAGATGATGTAGAAATGGAATGAATGAATGAATGAATGGCTGCTATGCCATTAGCTGTGCAAGTGATTTCCAAAATTCTGCAAAATATCAAGATTCTTAGAATACTTGATAGAAAGTATAACTTCCTATCATTCTTTAAGGGGGGTGGGGAGAGGCATAAGACCATTTGTTTTCACTACAGTAGGTTGACATTGCCAATCCTGTGGAAACTGTTAAGTGTTCAGTAGCCATAAGACCACATAAAGAATTGGTAAATGTGAAAGTGCTCCTGGGAAGAATGCTCTCTGAAATGAAGTTGAATCCATATGGAGGTTTCAAAATCCTACAATGTCTCTCCTAAATCATAGCTCAGGTTCCACTTCTAGAGATGGAATATTGTATCATATAGTATCAGATGAACAGCTCCTTAGCAAAGTTCTGGAAGGGATATGAGAGGAGGGAAAAATAGACTCCAATGCCAGCAGATTGTCCTTGATCTTATAATGCTGATATAAAATTAAATCTGTGCTTGATATTTTGGGAGGCAGCTTTCCTTTCAGCTTCAAGTGGTTTACTATAAGTAGAAGTGTCAGGTACTTGACCAGGAATCATTGCATAAGGGAAACTCTGTTTCCATTCTTGCCTGGGGAGCTGAGTTGGACACAAGCCAGTTCAAGTGGGCCGTCTGACTCAGTTCTGTTTACATCCTTTTTCTGTCTGTACATAATAGTGGTGGTAGTTAGAAGGACATCAATAACTGGAAGTATATAAACAGGTAGTAATATTGCTCTTTAGTTCTGATGGTTCCCAGATTAAAAAACAAACGAACAGCATACTTAAGTAATTTTCATTTTCGAAAAATGTGCCAGATAAGAGGAAAACGTCCAGTGTGTGTCACCAGAAGTTGCTATTATCTCATTCTGAGTCCAAGCTTATTATCTTTCACAGAGGAGAAAGCACATGATATGGTAACTGGATACCAAAACAGTCAGGCCTGTCCACTCTTTTCCCAAATGAAAGTTTCCCAGGAACTTTGAAATTCATCAAAGTTCCTGGGAATTTTTTTTAATGTTATTCCCCAAGAAATGCTAGCAAGGGGGGGATACTTATAATCCCTAAATACAGCCCATATTATTTAAATATATCTGAATATTTGGATTAAAACCTTTCTCCCCACAAAGCTGATACCGGTTGAGCATTTCAGAATAGAATCCACAGGCTGCACTGAAAGTTGAGCTTCCTCCAATCTCTTTTGGATTGTTTCTGCAAAGGAACTCTAGCTCTCTGAAGACCTGAATAAACTCTCTTCTTCTAAATAAAAAAATGAAATTAAGCGCAAGCCAACCTGGCTGTCACTTCTTGACAAAAATGAGCTCCAGGGATAAAGCTTCACTCACACCCCATTTATCCCTGTAGTTTTAAATATATTGCAAGAGCTCCAGAGCTGTGCATCATTAATGTAGCTGTGTTTTTATTAATTATAGTTCACTTGCTATCTTACCTAAGACTTGGTTTTCATCCTGCAACTCTTCCAAAGGGATGTAATGCAAACAAATAGCCAAATGCCCTCACTGAACCCCGTTCTCTTGCCGTCTCCTGTGGTGGAATATTTGGGGTCATCAGGCTGCCACCTTGTGGCTCAAACAAATACAGGTTTTAATGGGTGAGGAACTGTAGCATGTCATCCGTAAGGAAGCATTGCTGGGAAGCGCTTGCAAGTGGAAAAAGTGTCTCACTGTATTTCTCGCTTCTTATTTTGCAGAATATTACACATACTGAAAATGCCATTTAAACAACAACAACAGAAGCTTTGGTCACATGATATAAAAAAGATGTTGAGAGGCTGAAAGAGTGCAGAGAGAAAGCAACAAAGATCATTAAGGGGCTGGAGGCTAAAACATATGATGAACGATTGCAAAAACTGGGTATGTCTAGTCTTAACAAAGAGAAAGACTACTGGTGACATAATAGTAGTCTTCCAGTATTTGAGGGGCTGACACAGAGAAGAGGGAGTCAACCTATTCTCCAAAGCAACTTATGAAGGAGAGATCCAATTTAGAACTAAGGAGACATTTCCTGATGGTGAGGACAATCGATCAGTGGAATGGCTTGCCTCCAGAAGTTGTGGATACTCTATCACTACAGGCTTTTAAGAAGAGACTGAACAATGACTTGCCCAGAATAGTCAGCACTAGAAAATCTCCAAGGTTCCTTCCAACTCTTCTAATCTATGAGAATCTGATTGTCCTAATACAAATTCCCTTTGAAAGGCTCACACCCAGGATTATGTAATTATTATAATTGATTATAAGCGACTGGTTTTTACATTGAGCAGAGAAAAGCATCTCTTTGCTCGACATATCGGTCCTTTCGCCCCTCCTGTTCAACATTTATGTAAAGCCGCTGGGTGAGATCATCCGTGGTTTTGGGGTAGAGTTCCATCAGTACGC
>JANHZT010001129.1:183319-194243 GCA_032468215.1 Stegonotus admiraltiensis
CTATTCTATTCTATTCTATTCTATTCTATTCTATTCTATTCTATTCTATTCTATTCTATTCTATTCTATTCTTAATAGTGCAACCAAAATCTGAATGCATCTGCATTTCTAAGAGATGCAAATAGGATTCTAACAGTCAGTTCTTGTGAGAAAGCAAATGGCGATATATACAGTAATATATCCAAATAACTGGCCTCTGGATTTGAGCAAGCTACATTAGTCACCACATGTCCCTTCACTCTTTATTTTAAATTTAGACAGGGCTGGAGCTTAATTTGCTTTTCATCACCCAAATAGCCTGTCTGTAATCCAAGCCAGCATGCTGGAGTGTTTGAATAAGGACTGTAAGCACAATATGTGAGTTATTTAAAAACAAACAAACTGAACTGATTACTTTTGAAGTTGAATTCTTTTTGTTCATCCAAAGTAGATCCACCAGAAGTTGGAAAATAACTGTAACAATATGTGGGAAAGGACTTGGAAGATAGGCCCAGGGAATGGTCAGACAAGAGAGGGCAGGGTGCTCAACTGCATAATGGACAGAGAAAAAATCTCAGAAGGACCCTCCCTAGCTTTTCAGGCTGTAAAGGAGGTAGTGGGAGAACTTTTAGACTTTCAAGATTATGTTAAGGTAGTTTTACAATTAAGAAGAATTAGCTTATCTAGTTATGTTTCATGTCTGGTCTAGTTAGTAAGGCTAACAATCACTTGCTATAGAGACAATCAGCCAAAAATTTGTCAAAAATCTCTCTAACAGCAGTGACAGATATGGATGGGATTGAATGGGATGGTTGCAATAGAGCATTTTTTAATATCCCTATTCATGCCTCATAGCAGCCCTGAGCATGTGATCAAGCAGGAACAGAAAGAAAAGATGTAATCCTTCCAACCCCCCTTGTTGGAGATAGTTTTTAGCTTGTTTTGATGTAAACTGTGTCTTTGTACAGGTCATCTACCAGACTTCGCATCTCTGAGCTCTCCAGAATCACCTCTTAGAAGCCATTTAATCTGAAGGTAAGAGCTCTGGTTCACGTGGAAAATCTCTCCCACCCTACTCTTCTAATCTGTTCTTCAGTATGCAACTTGTGTTGTTTGGTATTTACTGGCATGTATAGTAATAGTTGAAAATGTCAGTGAATTGGCAAATGGTAAATATCATTGACATACAGCATGGAGAATAAATGTTTCCATGGTCTCAAATTTTCCATTAATATGCACCACCCAAATGAAAGTCTTTTGTGATTCCCTAACTAAGTCTGAGTAGGATTACAACAAAGTCAATGGAAGAAACAAAACATTTTGCTAAATTACACTTTGGTATGCTCACAACATAAACTAATTGGAAGCATATTATTGGAATTCTGGATTGAAGCTTCTTTTCATGGCCTTCTGAATATTACTGAATGGTGGGCTTAGGGATTTCTTTACCATCATACTGTGTAGGAGCAATGAGAAAAGAATCTTCTTTCACCTTCTAAGACTTCATGGGAAGTAAAGTATACAATACTCTCCAACTGAAGCAGTAGTGGGTTCCATTTACCTTTGCTACTGGTTTGGAACTGTGAGCACATGCATGTGCAGTTGCTTTGCTTGCACACGGTGCTTCTGCACATGCGCAGAGCGTCTGTGATGAGCTCCAGATGGGTGGGTGGAGCATCCTACCCCCACCACTACCAGTTCACTCGAACTGGGGTGAACTGGTAGAAACCCACCACTGAACTGAAGGTACAGTTCTATACGTCTTCAAGCCAATGTGACTAGCTCCTCTTAATTTGTGTAGACAAGGTTGAGGATGATGTGACATTTGTGTTTTGGCTTCATACCTGTATTATAATTTGAAATAGATCATCGGTACATTTTTTCCCTTCTCATTTTTCCTGCTTATTTTGGAAGGAAAGCTGTTCCTTTCCATATATTCCATATTCCATCTTCCATCTTCCATCTTCCTTCCTTCCTTCCTTCCTTCCTTCCTTCCTTCCTTCCTTCCTTCCTTCCTTCCTTCCTTCCTTCCCTCCTTCCTTCCTCCCTGGCTGGCTGGCTGGCTGGCTGGCTGGCTGGCTGGCTGGCTGGCTGCAGAACAACTTACCACAAACAATTCATCACAGGACAATGCACTGTGGGAGAATGCTGGAGGTGAAGGGAACCTCCTCCTCCTCTTTCTCCAACCCTCCTTGATCCAACTTAACCTCCCCCCTCACCAATAGCAATTGCACTTAGACTTATATACCAGTTTACAGTGATTTACAGCCTGCTCTAGGTGGATTACAGAGTCAGCCTATTGCCCCCGACAATTTAGGTCCTCATTTTACCCACCTTGGAAGAACAGAAGGCTGAGTCAACCTTGAGCCTGGTGAGATTTGAACTGCCAAATTACAGGCAGCTGAAAGGCAGCAGAAGTAGCCTGCAGTACTGCACTCTAACCACTGCGCCACCGTGGCTCGATACTCCTTGAACTATGCAGCAGAAACTCCTTTGCACTGATAAGTATGTGACTCTCTTTCTCTCTTCCCTGCCCTGCTTGGTCCTCTCCAGTTTTTTTCCAAGGAGGAGGAGCTTTTCTTTGAGCCTATTCCCCCTGAAAGTGAAATTGTGGTGCCCAGAACTGGATACAGAGTGCAAGGAGCTATCTGGTCATTTTGGAACACAATAGAAGGATTACATCTTATGATTTATTTATTTATTTGGATCCTGCCATTATTATTTTTATAATAACTCAAGGCAGTGAATATACCTAATAGTCCTTCCTCCTCCTACTTTCCCCACAAGAGCAACAACCCTATGAGGTGAGTTGGACTGAAAGAGAACACCTGGCCCAAACTCACCCAGATGGCTTTCATGCCTAAAGCAGAATAGAACTCACGATCTCCCACTTTCTAGCCTGATACCTTAACCATTAGTCCAAACCTGGCTCTCTGAATCTGAACACTCTGCTTCTTATTGAAGCACCTTGAAATGGTATGCCTGCTTCCATTCTAAGATCTAGATATCAGGCCAGAGCTTTCCCATTCTATACCAAGACATGTAATTTTGTTTTCTAAATAAAGAATGTTACATTTCTCTCCGTTGAACTTCAGACTGGTACTTTTAGTCCATTTCATTAATCCATCAAAGTAATTTTGAACTTCATGTTGGTGTTAGCTATTCCACCTGATTTTTGGTCACTAAATTGGATAAGCATTCCCTCCATTTCTTCATCCAGGTCATTAAGCCTTAGAGGGCCCAGGACCAAATTGTTTGGCCCCCGTCCTGAGATCTCACTCCAATTTGATAAGGAACAAATAATGAGCACTCTTGAGCGTGGTTTTAATTTAAATCTCATCCCATCAAGCTCCAGTTAATCAGCTTGCTAATCTGAACATTGGCGGTACTATGTCAGATGGTTGCTGGAATCAGGATATATTGTGATCTCAGCATTCTCATAATGTATTAAAGAAATTGCCCAATCAAAAATAAAATAAATCTATTCTGGGAAGAGTTGATATTGGTAAAATGTGCAGAATTGTGGAAATTAGAGGATATATT
Organism: Stegonotus admiraltiensis; assembly: GCA_032468215.1. Classification (NCBI taxonomy): domain Eukaryota; kingdom Metazoa; phylum Chordata; class Lepidosauria; order Squamata; family Colubridae; genus Stegonotus; species Stegonotus admiraltiensis. Next base: position 186,842 of record JANHZT010001129.1, read on the forward strand.
TCAGAAAGCTCATTAATCAATCTCTTTATGATCTGTAGTTGTGTTGTGCCTGACTGATCTGTAGTTCCCTACACATTTTTCCTCTTCTTAACAGTGAGGACATCTGCTGTCCTTCAGTCATCTGGCACTTCTCTAGCACTCCAGATTTCCAGAAAGATAATACAGGTAGTCCTCGACTTACAAGCTTTCATTTAGTGACCTCTTGAAGTTACAATGGCATTGACTTAATGATCATTTTTTGCGCTTACAACAGTTGCAGTGTCCCTGCGGTCATGTGATCAAAATTTGGATGCTTGGCAACTGGCTCATATTTATGGCAGTTGCAATGTCCCAAGGCCATGTGGTCATGTTTTGTGACCTGACAAGCAGAGTCAATGGGGAAGCCATTGACAACTTAACAACCATATTACTAATTTAATGATTTCAGCATTTCACTTAACAACCATGGCAAGAAAGGTTGTAAAATGTGACAAAACTCACTTAACAAGTAGAAATTTTGGTTGTAAGGCAAGGACTATCTGTAGATAGAATTTCAGCCTAGCTACCAACTAGTGCTATTATTACAACAGTCTGATATTACAGAGCTGTTCATTTCTTAATAGAATCAATTAATAGAATTGTGCATTTGATCCTTCTAAACTATTATTCAGAAAAACTGGACACCAAACTATTTTGGAGAGCATTTTTTTTATCTTGTATATGACACCATCTTTCCCCCCCTCTGCCTTATTTTCATTTTTGATCCTTATTTTTCTTGTTATTTCTTCATTGGTTAATTAATCATGCTATGGATAACTTAATTTTTGATTTTCTACATAGGCTGCTGAAAGTTGTATGATTGTCACAGGACAGATAGAAAGATAGAGATAGCTTTGTCTCCCTGCAACAGGCTATGAAACCATACAATAAAAGTTCTCTCCAATTTCTCTGTTGTTGTTCTTGTTGAAACATACTGAATGAATTGGTGCTGGCAGTTATGAGAATCAGCTGCTTGCATAGCATGGAAGCATAGCATGCACTGAACCAACAGCTGCACCATTTAGCAATTCCTTGATCTGTGTTAATACAGAGACAGCATCCACTCCACTTCAATGCTAACCTCACTCCCATGGCAATACCTGCAATTGTACCCTGGAAAAAAGGGGTTATAGTCAATGAGACCAAATTCAAAACTATGGGAAGGTAAAAGAAGCTCATAAAATGGTTGAAAACGTTAGTATGCAATAAAATAATTATTTAGTCTAGTAAGTGACAAATTGCTCCCATCTTTAGAAAACAGGCCAGTTTTATAAACAAAAATGTTAACAACTAAATTGGAATAGACTATGTTTTCTCTTCCTATATACATCAAGGGAAGATTGACTTTTGATGCCTTTAACACATCCATATCATGTTCTTGGCAACAGTATGGAAGTGATTTGCTCCTGCTTTCTTTCCAGATAGTTTTTGACTTTCCAACCAGCCTACTGTCCTGGCATTTCTGGTGGCCTCCCACCAAATATTAACAAAGTCTAACTATCAGGGTGCAAAGGATCAGGATCATACGTTAAATTGCAACACAAAAAAATTATTCAAGGCTACGCACACGAATCTAGTCAACTAAAGAGTTCGGTATAAAATGGCACAAAATGTGGGTCAGCAGAATTCAAGAGAGGTTGGACTTGGACCATTTGTGGCAACATAAGCACTCTAAGCTGATGTCACGTTTAACTCTGCCCCCGCCCTCCCAGCTTTTCTCCTACACTGACTCAGCTTCGACTTTTTAAGATTAACCAGAGTCAATTGCTGCTGCCATCTAGCAGGATGTTCAAGCCATAGTGCTTATATCCTAACAGCCTAACCTAAAGCCAGAAAACATATTATATGTGTTCTCTGATTCCAAGAAAACAGGACATGACCAGAGACAGGCCAGGTCCAGATTCTAAGAAGAAACCTAGGAAATGAAATGAAACCGGTGCATTTTCTGAAGAGACTGGAGCATCACTTCAGGGCATGGGATTAGCTGAGCTGATATTAAAATATTCTTTCTATGTGCTACTGTCATGATGCCTGCTTTTATCTTCTCTAATTTTTACTGTGATTTTTTCTCTGAATGAAGAAAGTTGCATATGATCTGAAGGGAAAGCAGGATATTTAGAACATTTGGCAGGCTTTGATATTCTACCCTCCATCACGCTATTTGGCAGATTTTCACATCCTACCTGTTCTGCAGTGCCTTCATGGCTGGCATTCTGGAAATTCTGAGTCATACAATGTTCCTTTTTATAGGGTTTGGAGGGCTCTGCTGAGTCATCCTATTCTTCAGATAATTCCAGGCAGGGAGCTTGATTCCTATCTATATTATCTATTAGTTGATTGGTCTCTTGATCTCACCCGCAGAGTTGCTAAATTTTGTCCCACCATATGTACCATCTGCTGCTCACCGGGTAGCAAAATACTGTGGTAGTTTTTTATCAGATATTTTTGCACTATAGTTATGTCTTATTTTAATTATAAGATATTGCTATTATTGGTTGTAGTCAGCCAGACATTTAGGCTGAGTATGGCATTTTTGTCCATTATCATTGCTTATATACACAACAATGTAAAATCACAGCTGCTGCTTCTTTAGCTGGTGTTGCCCTTCATAGGCATTGAGCTCTTCCCAAAAATCTAGGATATTGTAATGTATCAATGTCGTATATGTGCAGATCCAAGCATTGCAGTCTTATGTAATTGACAGATGGAAATATTACATAATGTATAGATTTTCTAAATGACACCCAATATTTTTTACATGGTACGCAGTGTGCCAATAACCACTGGGACCACAACAGTCAGTTTATGCTACAATCTTTCAATATTGATTTCTAGATCTTGATGCTTTGTGATCTTCTCCAATTCTTTGTTTTCTATTCTATTATCCCCTGTATTGCCACACCAATCCGAAAAGCAATATTTAGCCAAGTAAAAATATCATCTTCTTAATTACATAACTATTTTTTAAAAAAAAAACCTGCAGATGGAAGAGAAAAACCTAATGTGAACAGACATTTCAATATTACAAGGTTAGGAATAATGAGATCTAATAGCAGCAGTTTGTAGATAGACATATGTAGCTCTAAAATAAGAAAAAGTTTCTCAATAAAGAGAGCAACCAAAACCTGGAGCAGGGCAGTGATAGACTTTTTGTCTGTTTCTAGGTGGGACAAAAATATTTACTGGAAGAATGGAGAAACCATGGGCTTCCTATAACATGCTAGAGGAGGTTTAGACATGAGCTGTACATTAGTCTCACCTAACTGTATGAGCTGTACATTAGTCTCACCTAGCTTCAAAATTCCTCATAAGTAGTCCTCAATTTATGACCACAACTGAGCCCCACATTTCTGTTCTTAGAAAGAAAGTTGTTAAGTGAGCTCCCCCCGCTTCCCTTTACAACTATTCTTCCCACAGTTGTATAGTGAATCACTGCTGTGGTTAAGTTAGTAACAGGGTTATTAAGGGAATCTGGTTTCCCCACTGACTTTGCTTGTTAGAAGGTTGCAAAATGGGATCACATGACCCTGGGACACTGCAACCATCATAAATATATGCCAGTTGCCAGAGTCCAAATGTTGATCACATGACCATGGGGATTCTGCAAGGGTCGTAAGTGTGAAAAATGGTCACAAATCACTTTTTTCAGTGCCATTGTAACTTCAAACAGTCACTAAATGAATGGTTGTAAATGGAGGACTACCTGTACTTGGAAAGAGGAGTTAGCTTCAAGTTGCTTGACTAATAGGCTAGGAAACAGCGGAGCCCCTTGGATAGTACTGTAATCAGCGCGATCCTTGTCCATTCCACCAACTCTTTTTAAATCACACATGCACAAAGGGAAAGAGTGAAGAAGAGTGAGGAAATATTTCCCAGTTGCACACATGTATGTATGTGTGTGCGTATATCTGTTACATGAATTACACAATGGGGATGATTTTTACTTTTATCAAAGCCATCTGACTTTGATACTTTGGTGCTAAATAATCTTGATGGAGAACTTTAACTTGAAAGACATTTTTGTCACCATCACTTTTAATCAGCACCTGTAACAATAGTCCCTAGTTTTGTATGGTGCAGGGGTTCAGGTGTTTGGGTTTGGCACCAAGGAGGCCCAGATTCAAATCAAAGATGTTCAGTAGGTCACAGAACAGCATTGAGTGACTTTTGACTTGTCCTTTTCCATCAGCCCATTTTATTTCACAAAGTAATGGTTGAAGGAAAAATATTAGGAGGGAGCATTAAGTATGAGGTCTTGAATGAATAGAGGGCAATCAATCAACCAATCAGCAAGCAAGCTGAACATTGAGATGATTGCTCAGAACAGAGTTGTCTTGAGTGAACCCACATTCTTGAGTAGACAAAAGGCAATGGTTTTCAAAAGACAATCTGACTTTCTTCAATTTTTTTCTTGAAAACATTTTACTTCTTAACCAAGAAACTTCTTCAGTTCTTCAGAAGCTTCTTGGATGAGAAGTGAAATGTTTTCCAGAAAAAACTAAGAAAGTCCAGTTACTGTTTGAAAAACACCTTTGGGACATCCACGAGACAGACATGACCTGAATGACTGACAATCTCCATAGATATTTAGCAATAGACGTGTAGTGAGTAAGGGAAATTCTGATATTATTCTTTTCCTGGTCTGACCTGTCTTGTAACACTTAGTTCATTTTGCAAGTCTGATTGTGCTAAATTTCCTCCTCCTCCTTATACTACAGGGAGGCATCTGCCTGAGCCAGTTCTGAATATTGTCTCACTATTCTGTACTTTAAACAATTCTTCTGCCCCTTTTGCCTAGGTAAAAATGATGGAGAGGTATATCTCCATCAAGGTCACCTTTACTTTCTACACCTTTAGAAACACTTTACTATAATTAAATACACAAACATGAAAGTGTCATATTCCTGTTCTACTTGCTGTTCTTTTTCTTTTTAAACATGTTATTTATTAATTTCATTACCAAAGACACCCTTCTTTTAAAGGAAATGTATAAGTACAAACAAAAGTGTTACACGTTATTAACTTGACACTGATATATATTGCTTAACAACTATTCTGCTAGTGTACGGTAGGAACAGTTACATGGAATAGAAAGAAAACATCATCCTTCAAAGCAGGGGCACTTAAAGTTCCTAGAGGATTGTTATCTAAAATTTATGGAAGTTTTGTTGATCCAGCAGCTCTTCAGATTCTGGGAAGGAAAACCTTTTCCATCTTTCCTCCACATGTGCAATTTTATTAAAACGTTACTCGGGAACTGTACTATTGGACAGGAGAAGGAAGGGCACATGCTTCTCACTCAAGAAAATCCCCAGCTGAATTCCTGGTTTTTCAAGTAGGGCTGGAAAACCTCTTGCTTGAAATCCCGGTGAGCTGTTATTTGTCACTGGTGGTGATACTGAGCTAGACTAGCAATGGTTTGACTCAGGGTCTGGCAGCTTCCACCGTTCCTAAAAAAGCATGGCCTTTCATCTGTCACTCATTGCTCATGGCCTTTACAAAGATCTACACATCTGCCATCCAGGCAGGCTGTTTAGCAGAGGCAGTATGATAGATTTAGTAGAAATCATCCCATCTTTTGATCTGTTAAGCCAATAGGATCTACTTACCAAATAAGAGCATGCATGATGACATGACTCTGTACAATACTACAGTGCAATATCTTTATTTTAGTCTTTGATCGCTGTAAAACAAAAACAAAAAACTATGGAATTTAAAAAAAACATAACATAAAAACAATCTCTGCCTAAACACTGTAAGTATCACAATGGCACTATGAATCTTACCATCAAAATAATCTAGAGGAAAATATTTCAAAGATGGATAACACTTGAATGCAATGTTGTGATTTTTATTTTATTTTTATCTGGGTGTAAAGAGATGGTCTGGAAATAATTTGGAACTACCGCATTTCTCATCCACCTGTATTGGCTGATGATAGATAAGACAGACAGATAGACAGACAAACAGACAGACAGGCAGGCAGACAGACAGACATAGAGATAGATAGAGATAGATAGACATAGGTAGAGATAAATAAGTATGATAGACAGACAGATAAAAATGGAGAGAGATAACAGAGCTATAGTCTTGTTTGTATAGACTGTGTAGCTTCCCAGGTTTTAAGGCAAAAGGAAGAACCACTCATCCTGCTATTAACTGGATAAAAATTGCCATCTTGGAAAATAGCTCAGAAGACTTGTAATGAATTGTAAGTGGGTCACCAATATTCAGAGGAGGAAAGACTTGACCTGCAACATAATCAGTTCTGCAAATGGATAAAGTGTGTTCCACAAGCAGATCATTTGCAAGCTTGTTTAAAAAACGACAGTGCCTTATGCAATAGTGATAATGGAAACTTATTGTAAAAGGATAATGTTTCTTCATACCGTTTTCCATTAAGGCTGGCCACAACACTGTTATAATTGCCTTCAAGATGTGAAGATGACTCTAGTTTGCAATCTGTGCATATTAGTGTTATTTTTAAAGGCATGGCTATATTTTGCTCATGTAATTATGGAATCTCTATTTTTTTACAACACCTGGCTTGCCTGATTCTGTTTCTCTTGGCTGCTTAGTTTACTCTGGCACAAGTGTTTTAAAAAAAACACAACACCATCTGATAATAAAATAGAACGGGGTTAATAAAGTGCTTTTTTCAGTTGCTGAATGATGCATTCTTGTAAAGTTATACATCATCCTGGGGCTTAAAGTTTTGGAAATAAAACCCATACAGAAAGTTTCATGTGCCCACTAACTGTCAGAGGAAAGCTTTTTGCTAGCACTGGGACTGCAAAAAGGTTCAAGAGGCTGCTGCTGGGTTTTACTTTATCAACAGTTAATTTTGCATAATAGCTGTCTGAGCCTTTCAAAGTCCTGTAGCAACCATCACCATGCCAAGTTCTAAAATAGCGGTGCTTTTCTTTTTTTGATGGCATGGAGTAACATTAGCATGTGGTAGATCAGGGGGAAAAAATTAAAAAGTTCCAATCTCAGTACAGCTGACTTTTTCCAAGAGAATGGAATAATTACGCCAAAGTTTATTCTTAGGAAAGATGGCTCCCTGTCAGAGAGAAGACTGCAGGTGAAGAGTGTAATATTACATTTTCTGAGAAACAAGCCTTGGCCACTAGGAAATAATGCTGTAATTTTTAAATAGATAATTGGAAGTAGGATATAATACAGGTAGTCCTCGACTTACAATAGTTCATTTAGTGACTGTTTGAAGTTACAATGGCACTGAAAAAAAGTGACTTATGACCATTTTTCACATTGTTGCAGCATCCCCACAAATTCAGGTGCTAGGCATCTGACTCACATTTATGATCACCCGGCACCTAGCCGGAGAAAAACCTCAATTTCTTATGGAACAATACAGATAGTC
>JANHZT010001129.1:200123-210654 GCA_032468215.1 Stegonotus admiraltiensis
GGGGTGGGGGTGGGGGGAACCTTGTAAGCACAGATCCTGTGCGGTATAAAACCATTTTTCGGTTGTCATACTTAGCTTGTTTAGTTTTTGATAGATTCTATCACTTCTGAGGTCTTAGAATTGCTGAACTAGCAGCATGAATTGCCTGCTTTAAAGTTAAAGGGCTTCAGAAGAGACCTTTGCTGCTGTGAAAATGAATGACTTTTTTGTTGCGTGGCTGGCATGCTGAAAAGGAAAATACCTTACTATTTATATATGCTGAATTCATATAGCACATTAGAAGTTGATTCTTATCCTATTGAAAAGTATAGCAGAACAGTTCTACTGGTAGAGGCTGAGAGAGCAAGACCTAACTGAGAACTAAACTAATTAAGTTATATTTGCTTCAATTATATTTTGACAGGAGAACTATCCAATGCACACATATGCTCACAGACTCACGTCAATCCTATATCGGAGTACAGGTAGTTCTCGGCTTTCAATCATTCGTTTTGTGACCATTAGAAGTTACAACAGCATTGAAAATAGTGACTTGTGGCCATTTTTCACATTTATAACCATTGCAGCATCCCCCATGGGCACGTGATCAAAATTAGGAAGCTTAGCAACTAGTTCTTATTTATGACGTTTGCAATGCCCTGGGGTCATACAATTACGCTTTGTGACCTTCTGACAAGCAAAGTCAATGGGGAAGCCAGATTCATTTGTACAACTGTGTTACTAACGTAACGATTGTAGTGACTCGCTTAACAATGGTGGCATGACCGTAAAACAGGACAAAACTCACTTAACAACTATCTGACCAGAAATTTTGGTCTCAGTTGTGGTCGTACACAAGGACTACCTGTACACAACGAATGACTGCTGCAGTGTGTGCTAAATTGTAAAGAACATGGGCAGCATTGCTAAAGATCTATCAATTAAGCTCCACAGATAAATTTTAGGCCTTCATATTTAACTTGTGGCAGGTGGGGGCAGGGAGCATTTATCACCAGGTTATTTCTGAATGGTGTTTCCCCTTCTGCAAATTTCCATCAGGGGTTCCAAGATTTCTTTCCAAATATATTGTGCAAGCTGTGAACGAGAGCCAAGTAGCACTCTGCCTTTGGGCAACCAGCTGGGACAGTTCTTCTCTCTGCAATGTTCCTTGACCAGAAATACAATCATACTGCAACAGATGATCCCTTTATAGAAATAAATTCAGGGGAAAATGTTTCAGTCTATCATCCCTCACGCTCCAAAACCTATCATGGTAACTAAATTTCTAGCCAGGTATTGCTTTGAGACAATTTTCTCCTAAACTTTCTTGTTTCCCCCCTTAATTGCTCACCTATCGGTTTCTTTTCTCTCACTCTCTCTTCACACACGTATGCAGAGCAGTCTCTCTACATGGCCTAACAGAATAATCACATATATGGGTAGTCCCTTGATGTAGTTGTTAACAACTACAGTGATTCATTTAATAACTGGGGCAAGAAAGGTCACAAAATGGGGCAAAAGTCACTTAACAACTGTCTCACTTAGCCACAGAAATTTTGGGCTCAATTGTGGTCATAAATTGTATTTACCTGTATTCCTCAGGGAAGGAAGAGAAGTATCCATCTTTTCCAATTCAGCCTATGAATTAGTACCCTGTTGGTGAACCTACGGCAAGTGTGCCGGAAGTGGCACGCAGAGCCATTTTTCCGGGCATGCAAGCCGTCATCAAGCTCACCTGAAACTGCGCATGCCTGCACCTCTGGTGCGCATGCGGGCAATTCAGGGGACCCAGCTGATCTTTGGAGCTCTCCTGTGCATGCACACGTGTTTGTGCATGCATGCGAGATTGTGCATGCATGTGCAGTGTTTCCACATGTGCATTGCATGCATGAAAGCTGTGTGCATGTGCAGATGGTGAGGTTGTGCATGCAGCACATGGGGAGGAGCCACGTGTTACTGCAGATGGCATGCAAGCACACGCAAAGCGTGTTCCTGTTCTGCACTTGGTAAGTAAAAGGTTTGCCATCATTGAATTAGTATCTTATTATGGTTAGAATTATTCATGACATTAGCCAATTCCCTTTTTAAATTTTAAAGACTTTAAATATACAGGGCAGAGATGAGATTTATAGGCAAAGCAATAGTAACAGCAATAGCACTTAGACTTATATACCGCTTCATAGTGCTTTACAGCCTTCTCTAAGCAGTTTACAGAGTCAGCATATTGCTCTCAGCAATGTGGGTCCTCATTTTACCAACCTTGGAAGGATGGAAGACTGAGTCAACCTTGAGCCAGTGTGATTCAAACCGCTGGTAGTGGGCAGAATTTAGCCTGCAATACTGCATTGTAATCACTGCAGCATCATGGCTCTTGTAGGCATCCTATGCTGTACTCATCTTGCTTTTATGCAGCTCTTGGAATAATTCTGTTTTCTGGATTTTGGCAACATCCTTATTTTTTTCCCCCTAAGAACTGTCTCTCTTAAAACTGTTTTTGCATCAATGTATTATTTGCCTCTGATTACAAGCAAAAGAAGAGGGGAGAGAATGGAGAAAGGAGGAGGTATAAAATTCTTCCCATTTGATTTTCTGGTTTAGCTCATTTCTCCTATGACCCAAGAGTCCTTAATGAAAAAAAGTTCATCACTTCCTGTATTTGGAATCCCCTGTTCATTTCTACATCTTAGGATGTCCTTTCCTCTTTCTCAAAAATTCTGACACAATCTGTAGCCTACCTAGCATGTAATTCAGAAATCTCTCCTGTACCAAATCAAATATGGATTCTCAAGTTACTATGATTGCATGATACACTGAACTACAAATTAGACGACCATATTTTTTTCCTTTGAACCCATGTTGTGGTTGGTTTAGTGTCTTGTAGAAAATGAAACTCAGAAAAATTAATTGAAGTATGGTTTTAAGTCAGCTATATTTGCTAACTTTGGTTTCGCTAAGAGAGTAGTCGTCTTGGATTATTGCATTACTTAACATTTTCTTCTTTTTTTCCATGAGTATGGCTGCTTAAGCGGACAGTGCAGTGTGTTCTAGTAGGGTTGAAAGCTTTGCTTGAAGGTTTAAACAGAAGTAATCCTTATTTTAAACATCAACACTAAAGGATTAGTTCCTTCATCACTTTAAATCTAGTCCTTCCTGCCAACACCACTCAAAATTAGCTCTCATATTGCGCAGATTGTAGTTCATTCCCTCCAGAAAAGTGCTTCTTTCCTAACTAAAGCTTTGTAGGGTTGCTTTTAGCAATCTGCTTTATTAGTCACAGAAAAGTTATATGTGCTACTATGACTTGTTCCTACTGTGTAGCCTTCCTGCCAAAATATGGTGGAGATTAACAAACGGCAGGAAGATGACAATCTAAGGAGCCGTGGTTTGTTTGCATTTTTATGTCATCCATCGTTGATTGCATATATGGAGCAATCATCTGCTATATGAAAAGATGCCGGGTTAGTTTTAAAGTGATCAGGTTGCCAAGTTGTTTATGGATAGGAGCATTGGAACTTCAACATCTCCTCCAAAAGTACAATTATAAATAGTGACTACCTTACAAAGAAGCTTGCCTTTTATTTTAGCCTCGTTTTGCCAGTAAAATGCTGCTGTTGGAGTCTTCTCTTGGGGTAGGATTTGAGGATGGTAAAGGAAAAGGTTAATTCTTCTGCATTTCAGCTGGGAAGGAAGCCTCTGGAGGTTGGGCCTAGCAAAGCTGTTCTGCTTTGTGACAAACCATACTCTATGTGCAGGATGGACATTTAAAGGCTACACAAGGAATTCTGCCCATTTTCCTGGCTCAGGCAAAGAGATTTCCATGGAAACATCTGTTTTCTTTTCAGTTTTTGGCTTCTTTCCTTCAGCTTACCTTGCTCACGTCTAGGTTCTGGATATCAGTTGCAGGTTTGGGATGTTTAGAGACATTCCTTCTGCTTCTTGTGTGGTCAAAATACATCCCAAGTTGTATATATCTATATCTATATATAATACATGATGAATTGTGATTTTGAAGTCGTATGTGTTCAAAATCTCTGTGTGTATTCATAAATTTCCTTCTTTTAAGGAGGCATACATTTTACAGGTCAACAGTAGTAGAATCACCACAATGAACATATTCCACTTTCACTCATAAAATGGCATTTTGGTAGGAATACAGTATCAAACTAAGCTTTCTCCCAACTTTCACCCTCCTTATGCCATGTTCATTTTATCACCAAATATATTTGTAGAGAGTAAAAGCAACACACGTCATCCATTTAGGACTGAACATTGGAGCAGGAGAGAATATGTTCTCTCTTGGTCTATTGTTATATTAAAAGAGCCCATTGCAAACCTGCTTGAGCTGAAGGCAGTTGTTTGGATGCCACAGTTTGCAGATGGAATGCAGTCAGGGAAAGAATGAGATATCCCTGTATTGACCACAACAATGAAGAATAATAATCCTGTTATTATTCTTTGGGGATTCCAAGAAATTAATGAACTGTCTTCTTGAGAATTTAGGAGAAAAGAAACTAAAGTGCATAGGCCATGGGTGTCAAACTTGATTGTGTCACAAGACATCATGTGACATATTGTGATGTTTTTTGCCTTTGCGGAGCTGGGGTGGGCGTGGCCTGCACGTGATGCATCCAGCCCATGGGCCACCAGTTTGACACCCCTGGATAGGCTCCCTATAATCCTATTGATACCCACCCCTGGATTAATTCTAGTTTCCTAATCCACAATATTTGGCGAGGTATAGTTTGCTGTAAATAGGTAATATCACCTAATTTAGAATTCTTGTAATCAAGAAGTTTTGATGTTAACACCCAAAACAACGAAAGTTAGATCTACTACTTCTCGGCTGCAAACATTAAGATGAAGACTAGATGGCAGCAAAGAGGCACAGAAAATTACAACTCTTCACTTCTATCTAGTGGTCATCTCTGTCCTTGGCAACCCAGGCCTGATACCTCACATTTTGATAAAGCTATTAAGCTAATTGAAACAGCAGCGACATCCTAGATTTACAGAGAATCTCCGTGACAATAATGTGTTTACTTTTTAGGTTACTTTTGCACACAGTTGCCCCTGTGGTTTTTCTACTATGGTATAATCTGCCTTTAAAAAAAAAGAATGCTCATATTTTAAACTTGTTTTAACAGTAAACTATTTCCAAGAATGCTGTTTCTCAAATATACATTTTGAAGGGTTTCTCCATTAATTTCTTGGACAGGCATGGCACAATGCAGGGGTGGGTTTCAAAACCCATTGCTAGTGGTTCGCTCATGGGCGTGCGCCCGCTCACACACAATGCTTCTGCGCATGCGCAGAAGCGTCCAGTGTGGGTGGGCGGAGCCTCCCGCTGCCATTTCTGGTTTGCCCAACTGGGGCGAACCAGTAGCAACCCACCACTGGCACAATGAACCCCAACATGGAAGCCCAAAATGTGGTCAGCCTGCTTGTGACTCAGGGTGTAGTATAAACACAACGATCTGAAATATCCAGTAAGTTTCAGGGTTGAGCAAAGATTTAAGTGTAAGGAAACACAATCCAAGTCCAACTTTCTAATAACTACATAAGAGCATATAAAACATTTTTGCTTTAAAATAAAAGACTGGGGAATTTACTATTTTGGAGTGCTCTGATTTAGGACTTCTGAGAAAAACTCAATAGGCTGTTGAATTTCAGCCAGCAGAGAAGAAGTGAGGAATAACGTTTTTTTCCTACTGAAACCAATGGCTGGAAGTGTGAAAAACTATGAATTTGGGATACCCACTCAGGGACCATTGTTATGACTGAATAAGGGAAGAAGAGACTCTTAGGATAAATTGCGTGCTTTGACCAGCATGGCATTGATTGCTGCAGATTAAATAATTACAGTCTGCAGCAAGTCATAAAAGGCAGCAGTTATGTAGAATTGATTAGGGAATGACCCTCGCTGTGAGAATATACAGGACCCCCTATGAAGTAGCCCTTGTAATGAGAAATAGTGAAGGCAGACTTGCTTGCTTTTTCAGTAAAAATCCCCTCTGTGCTCTTTTATTCTTGATGGGCAACTGCAGGCAGGGCAACCTAAGAGCAGAGAATAGAGACTGGACAGCCATTTGTCTGGGATGATATAGAGTCTCCAGCTTGTGGAGGAGGTTGGACTAGAGGACCTCCAAAGTCCCTTCCTTATTCTGATGTTCTGAAGATGAACTGTGTCCTCATGTTCCCTCTGAATCTCAAGCTAAATTTGTTTTGAGGTAGCTAATTTTATTCTGACCTAGCATATGGTATGCCCAAAGACAAGTTTGAGGTCCACTGTACCTTTCACTCACCCTAAATTGGCTTAATTGTGTAAACCATGAATATGTTAATATAATAAATGAGTATCTTGTGTCAACATCACTTTGTATTACATTAGCAGTTGAAGAGAACATGAGCTCCACATTTCTAAACTCCCTCTCTCTCTCCCTCTCCCTTCCCTCTCTTTTTTTTAATCCACTTTTATCCCTTCTCCTAGTACTGCTATCCAAGGGCCAGCTATGGATTAATTAGAATTCTACATGCCTATTCCATGAGAAGAAGCAGATCGCTCCTGAATTCTATAGTCTTTGATACAGCAAGCCAGGATGGTGAAATAGGCCTGCAACTTTGAGTGATGGGTTATTTTTTAAAAAATGGTCCAATGACTGTCTTGCATGATCCAAGGTTGCTTAACTAACACAGAATTACTGAAACTGCATTATTTTAACATGTGACTAATGGTCAGAACAACCTGGATGGTGCATAGATGATTGCATATGTATAGGAGACCCTCTTAAGTGCGTTGCCCATATCAAAATAGTGTGCAGAGTGTGTTCTCTGATAATCCCTTGCTAACTGGTGACTTTCAGCTTTAATAATGATGGAAGGAAAGCAGACAGGAAGGAAACACTGGCAGGGCTCCACTACGTAAAAGAGTGTAGGGTAACCTGTTTGCCTTTACAAAAGACCTCATGGATAAACCTAAGTGCTCTGTTCTTTATTTTTTAAGACAGACAAACATTTAATACATCAATCCTCCCTTCCCTGTGACACCTCGGTTTTATCTTCTAGGCTTCTTTTCCATCTTCCATGAGTTTCTTCTATCTTCACATTCATCCAAACTATTCTAACATTTCATTTCTAAATCAATATTATAGTCATCATTTGTACACAATTATAGTCAATCATTTATATCTCTTTTCCAACCAACTATAAAAATAATTCCATGTTTTAAAATCAGAATGATTCCTCCTTATCTTTAATCATCAAAGTTAATCTATTCATTTCTGCACAGTCTAATTTTTTTTTATTACTTCTTCTTCCAAGGGTATTTTCTCTGATTTCCAATTTTGAGCATACACAATTCTTGCAGCTGTTATTACTTGTATAATCAAATATACATTTTCCTTACTAATTTTTTTCTGGAAAGATACCCAGTAGGAACAACTCTGGTTTTAAACCAAACCAAACCTAAGTGTTCTGTTCATATACAATGTATATGTATATTGTATATACAATATACAATGGTTGTTAGTGTGGTCTTCATAAACAATAAGCATTCTGTGGTTTTCCTACATTTGAAACAAACAACTTCCTTCCTCTTCCCCCTCCACATTATTTTCCTCATAACAAATAAATCAGAGTCCCCACAGATTATTCTAATTCTCCTCATTAAGTATTATTTATGTGCCTCATTATTAATGATTTTCGCAGTTTAAATATTACAGTTGAGAAAATGGGGATCAATCCAAGACAACTGTATCTGCTACAGAGAAAGTAAATTAACCAAGCACTTAAATCCAGCTTATTTAAACAACAGTTATGCATTCTTGTTTCCTGAATTACACTTGCTAGATGAAATTCAATGTGATGAAATGTTTCTCTATGTTTTCAGATGGAGGAAGACTGAGTAACCACTCCTCTTCAGAAGCCTACATTTTTATGACCACTGAGTACTTTTACAGTAACCTTTTCTCCTGTTACTGTGAAAGGGGATCCCCCACCCATTCCTCTTCCAGGGAATTTAGCCAATTAGAAATCACACAAAGCACATTCTAAGCTATCCACCTTATGGAGTCAGTCAGATCAGTTGTTGTATGTGTATATCCTTGAAGGCAAATATTTGAGAGGTTGTCACAAAGAAGAGGGGGACAACCTATTCTCCAAAGCACCTGAAGGCAGGACAAGAAGTAACAGATGTAGACTTATCAAGGAGAGATCCATCCTAGAACTAAGGAGAAATTTCCCGAAGTTAATCAGTGGAATGGTTTGCCTCCAGAAGTTGTGTTGTTCCATCACTGGAGGTTTTTAAGAAGAGGCTGGACAGTCATTTGCTGAAATGATAATAGAGCATCCTGTTTCAGAAGGGGGTTGAACTCAAAGACCTTCAAGCTCCCTTGCAAACTCTGTTATTCTGTATTCTGTAAAAGCCTTTTGAGGTTTTAGGAGCAACTGGGCGTCACACATTATCACGACTTATGCGGTAACGTTTTTGTACCCCTCCTACAAAGTTCTCTCCCCTCCACCCCATACAATGGGTTCCTTTTAATTCTTTTGTTATTATGAATATATGTGGATGAAGCAAGACTTTATCTTCACTCCATCCACATTAGTCATTGGACTAATCAACACGTCCAGAATTCTATTAAACTTTCCTATTGCTCAAAAGACAAACATACAACCCTTTTGTTCTATGTTGTTTTGTTACTTGTGTTGATTTTTCATACATTAAAATATCAGAGCATTAGGTGTTGGATTGCTCTAGCATTCCTTCATAGAGCGGATATCGCTGGGATCAAGTGACGGCATGTCCTGCCTTCGCTGGCTGTACAAACAGAAGATATACAATCTAATGGTCAATGTCATAACTCTCTATGCTAAATCATCTAGGTCAGTGCTTCTCAACCTTGGTGACTTTAAGTTATGTGGACTTCAACTCCAAGAAATCCCCAGTCACCACATGCTGGCTGAGGAATTCTGGAAGCTGAAGTCCTTACACATTGAAGTCACCAAGACTGAGAAAAACAACAATCTCGGTTTTATTTGCAGCCACTGGCATATTTGCTCATCAGTTTATATCTCTCTGCATGGATCTGCTTTTTCATGTGGCCATGTTACTTTATAGCAATCTAATGCCCAGTATCAAGAGAGAAGATTTTTAATCCAGAACTGAGTCCAGACTCTTCTTTACTCACATATTTTGTTTTTAAAGAAGTAAAGGGTCAGTGTATTCCAGTGAACTGACGCACTCTATCTAATTTATGCCCCAAGAAGCTTAAAAGTATGCGTCACTTAACCATTTTCCATTTGTTCATGCTGAGATTAAGAGATGGGGTTTATTGGTGAGCTTATAGTCAAAATTACAACTAAGGGGGGGGGAAGGTTACAGGGGATCAGTAGCTGCAGCTGGCCTTTGATTTATTTATTGCTAGTTGTTTTGGGTTTCCCCCCCTCTGCTGCCCAATGTTGAGTGCGCTAAATGGAAAAATTTGAAGGAAGAAACTTCTTAAGGAATGCACCAAAATAAGAAACGATAGGGAGAAGCAAAGCACAAAAATTTAAAACAGACCGGTACGTTGCCAAACCCGGGGTGAGAATAACTGCAGTCATTTGTGTGTATTTAAGTGAGTTTCTTTCCCCTTCTTCTTTGCTATCTGTGAACCTCGTCTTATTTTCCTTGGCTAAATCAGATGGCTGACTTCCTCCAACATGACTGATAACTGAACTAGGTGAAGGTGATGGGAATTTTGTATTCTGCTGAAAGGAAAACTGTTTCACTAGATAGCTTTCTGGAGCTGTTTATTGGGAAAACAAGCAGGGAGCCAATACATTGACAGATCTATGAGCTTGACAGAGCATGTCCGAGCAAGAGAAAGAGGTCTTGGAGAGGCAGTGATAACATAATGCCTGCACATGATTTAGTATCTATAGAAAAATTATCTTCTATCTATCTGCTATCTACTCAATGAGGGAGAATATGTTTTCTAAATTGATTTTAAAAATCATCATTTTTTTAATTGGAATGCTCAATTATTGCATTGATTTAGTTACATAATAGCTATGGAGTATGTGCAAATGTTCTGTCTTTGACTATTAATCATCTCTCCAGTGAGCTGCAGCCTTCCTGACTTTCCATTTGTATTCAATTTTAATTTGAAAGAAATTGAAAAATATCCCGGGAGTAAAATAGAATGAATGAATCGATGAATATGTGTGGGTGTGGGTGTCTACATCTGCATGCACATCTATATACACCACACACATATGTGCAATGGGAAGGAACTTCTGAGAAATTACAAGGCATCTAAAAAGGCAGAGACATCACCCTGCCAACAAAAGTGCATATAGTCAAGGCTATAGTTCTCCCAGTTGCAATGTATGGCTGTGAAAGTTGGACCATAAGAAAGGCTGAGTGCCAAAGAATTGAGGCCTTTGAACTACGGTGCTGGAGAAGACTCCTGCGAGTCCCTTGGACTGCAAGGCGGTCAAACTGGTCAGTCCTAGAAGAGATCAACCCTGACTGCTCTTTAGAAGGCCAGATCCTGAAGATGAAACTCAAATA
>JANHZT010001129.1:371570-383605 GCA_032468215.1 Stegonotus admiraltiensis
TTTGAATAAAAAAAATGTCCACTATTTTGTGAAAAAAAATAGTGAACATAATGTGAAAAAAGTGGACTGTCCGCTCAGATAGTGGACACCTGGCAAGCCTATATAGTATATGAAATTGTGGCATTTGTAGATGGTACATATACAACTGCTATTTGTGGCAGACACAAAAAAGAACTTCTGCATCCAGGAGCATGAGTTTATTTTATTACGAAATGCCGGGAATAAGCACAAGATAAAGACTTCACTATCTTAATTGGTTTGTGAGCTAATTTTGGCCTTAATTTTCAGTTTGAGGCTTGCTGTGTTGTTCCAGATTGCTGAGAGGGAGCAGTTATGTATTGAACAGTAAACATATCTACTGCAGTTCAATTCACCTTGGATATTCATTGGAGTGAAAAGCAATTTCCCATTTTCTAGGACTTTCTGCTCATGCTTTCATTCCAACACTATTGAATACAGTCCAGAACATGAACATGGATTTGTTTGAGTAGGTTTGTTCTATGTGCTGCAAAGAGTTTGCGGCATTGAAGACTTAATACGTGTTCCAAATGTATTTACCCTTAAAGCCCTACATGGCTCAGGGCCAGACTATCTTCGAGACTGCCTTCTACTGCATAGTTCCCAGTGACTGGTAAGATCCCATAGAGTCGGTCTCCTCCGGGTCCCGTCAGCTAAACAATGTCGGCTGGCGGGCCCACGGGGGAGGGCCTTCTCTGCGGCTGCCCCGGCTCTCTGGAACCAATTACCTTCTGAGGTCCGGACCGCCCCCACCCTATTGGCCTTCTGGAAAGCGGTGAAGACCTGGCTTTTCCGGCAGACCTGGGGCCGTTGATCTTGCTGTGGCGATCTTGCGAGACCCGGCCATGAATTGGAGTGCATGGGTTTTTAATGTTTTCTTTTTTAAAAAAAATTACAGGATATTGTTCGCATTGTTTTGTTTTCTGCTGTAAGACGCCCAGAGTCCCTAGGGAGTTGGGTGGCATAGAAATGTGATTAATAAATAAATTTATGTCTAACCTATTTAGTTTATATTATTATAAAGCTGCATATCCCTTTACCTCAGCTGATTTCCCCCCTCCCCTCTCTATTGCTGCTGTATTTGCATTAGAGCTTCTGTTTTTATTATTTGGCAAACTCTACTCAAGAGTTTGACCCAAGTCCCCTTGAAAAGGGGAGACCTGAAAAAAGGGGCCGATCAATAGTGGAACGAAATAGATAAAGAAAATAATCAGACAGGTACATAACTTGAATGACCATTCTTTAAAATCAAGAGATATCCTTGGGAGCCATACCCATCTGGTGAATGCAGCTTTTAGCCATCACTATTTCCTAACCTTTACTTTAAAAAAAAAAAAACCATCATGTTATCTTTTCCCTTTATCTAAAAGTCTTTTTGACATTGGAAAAATACACACTGTCTGACAGCTGGATG
This sequence comes from Stegonotus admiraltiensis, assembly GCA_032468215.1. Lineage (NCBI taxonomy): Eukaryota > Metazoa > Chordata > Lepidosauria > Squamata > Colubridae > Stegonotus > Stegonotus admiraltiensis. The sequence goes on from JANHZT010001129.1 coordinate 373,003, forward strand.
GGGAAAAAAATGAAATCTGAAAAATATCCTTGGTCAAATACTGTCTGTTTCTCTCAGGACAGGGAATGGACGCAGGGCTATAAAAATGGCAACCATTCAGAAAGAGCAAACACAAGGAGCCACATCACCTGATGGTTAAGTGACCCATTAAAAGACACCCCCCCCCCTTATGAGCCCCCAGTTCAGTTAAAAAGTCATCCAGGGCAGCGGAACCTGCATGGTGGACCTTAGAGTTACTTAATTGTGTGGAAGGGCAAGAAGCTTGTATTGCAGTCAAAGGTAAACTGCAGGTCAGTGGCTCTTCAAGCATGAAACAGCCCACAAACGCATTTTACCCAGAAAGATGTCAAAATACAGCAGGGTGACTATATTTTAGAAAAATGGTATGGCTCTTGGGATGAAACCTGAAAAGGCCTCTTTTATCACCTTTATACTGAAGGAGTGAATTTATGGCTTTCCGCCTCTGCCCTCCTGCCTTAAATGGAGTTTGTGAAAAAGTACGCAAATGAGACGGGAGAAAAGCGTTTCAGAGACAATGGGGCTCCCCTCCCCCAAAAAAGACTGATTTAATTTACAATTTTTCTACTAGCTTCTCCTGGTGCAAAAGGCTTTAAAGACCTCTCTTATGCAACAACAACAGGAAAACCTTTTTTTTAAATATATATATATATATATACAATTTGCTCATACATGAGTTTTTAAAACAATATGTAGCCACAAATTATTGTAAGAAAGATCCATGCAGATCAATGGTGGAATTCATTTTTTTTTAACTACCAGTTCTGTGGGCATGGCTTGGTGGGCATGGCTTGGTAGGCGTGGCAGGGGAAGGATACTGCAAAATCTTCATTCCCACCCCACTCTGGGGCCAGCCAGAGATGATATTTCTGCCGATTCACCGAACTACTCAAAATTTCTGCTACCGGTTCTCCAGAACCTTCAAAACCTGCGGAATAGCACCCCTGATGCAGATCCCATGAAAGACCTATTCCTCTAAGTTGTAATGGATTTTAGTTTGGTGGAGGATGCTAAGTTGTTAGAAAACGAATTTGCAGAGCCCTACCCACTGTTCTTTATACCTGACTGGCTGCCAATTGTTCAGTCTCACTTCTCTTCTGGTTTTGAAGGTATTTCGCTGAAATGGCTGCTTCAGGGAGTTCTTGGAGTCTTCTTGGCAAAACTAGGCCTTTATTATTACAGTACTGTTGAGTTTCTACACTGTTTCTCACTCCTTGCCCTGTATCCCCTACGTATCTTTTTAGAAGCTGCCATATCAGATGGCAGAATTCCCTCTAGTGCAATTATACCCTGGCTTTTAATGCAGGCCTATAATTTAAACTTGAACTCCATTAAATAATATTAAAAAAAGAAGGGTGTCGAGTTAAACCTCACAAGTCTTAGTCCCCCTTTTTTTCTGAAATACTCAACTCTGGGCTTCATCCTTATCCAAATTGTCAAATAAAAAAGGGCAGGGGCCAAAGTTCAAAAATAACCAGTTCCATAAAGTATTATTGACAAGGCCATCAGAAGTAATTTGAGTATGCTCCTGTACAAACACACACACACACACACACACCTTTTGAATGAATACCATTACAGGCCTGCTCCATATAAATTGCATTTGAGTTCATGCTGAAGCATAGGTTACATGTACATGTACACATTTCTGATTTATTAATATATGTTTAAGGCTAAAGCTCCCTGAAGCCATGAATCTGGAAGCCAAGACTAATGCCTTAATACATAAGCCTTGTCTATAATACATAAGCCTTGTCTATTATACATTGTCACAAAATACACTTCCTTACAATCAACACTCTTGTGCAGTCACTCCTTTTCTCTGAAGCTGAAACCCAGGCCAGAGACTCGAATGTTGGAGATTAGCTTCAGACTGGCCTGGTGCTTTACTTTCTGACAAAATATCCGATCCTAGTTCACTTCACTAGGTGAAAGCTGGCCCATTAAAAGTCTGAATTTCCCCTTGATGAAATACATTACGGAATACTGACAGAATATTGACAGAATAACAGAGTTGGAAGGGATCTTGTAGGTCATCTAGTCCAACCCCCTGCCCAAGCATATATATTGCCATCCAGTGAAAAAGGAAGCATAGCTTGGCATGAGGAATAGGTACACGATCCAGACCCAGAGTGATACACAGCTTAGTAAAATGCTTTGGAATAGTTAAGTGGTGGTGGTGATGATAATAAATGTGAGAGGGATTCAACAAAAAGGTTATAGTAAGTGGACTCATCAATTGAACCTCACATTGTAACTTTGTTGACTTTCAGAGCTGAATCTATTGAAGAGCCTCAGATTTTAATTGCATTAAGACTCGTGATGAATAAGAGGACAAAGCAGTAGATTTAGCTTAGCCATTTGAACAACCACTACTTTCAGAGACATCCATATTGGGCATCTGCACATACCAAACTGCTGTATTTCTGACATTGCTGAAGTACTTTTTCTGGTGCCTGTGTCTGGCATGGCCTCCAAATTACTGGTAGTCCTTGACTTACAACCATTCATTTATCAACCCTTCAAAGTTTCAGTGGCACTGAAAAAAGTGACTTACATCTGATTCTTACGACTACTGCGGCATTCCCACAGTCACGTGATGAAAATCCAGGTGCTTGGCAATCAGTATGTATTTATGATGATGTCAGCATCCTGGGATCAGGGGAGTGCCATTTGTGACCTTCCCAATTGGCTTCCAACACACAAAGTCAATGGAAGAAGCCAGTTTTGCTTAACGACCATGTGATTTGCTAACACCTGCAGTGATTAGTGCTTAACGGCCATGGCAAAAAAAGGTCATAAAATCGAACACAACTCACTTAACAACCCTCTTTCTTAGCAATGGAATTCTGATCCCAATGGTGGTTGTAAGATGAGGACTGCCTGTACAACAACCATGGAAAGCTACGGCAGATCAGAATCAAGATGTGTGCAAAATCTCTTCAATTTCTGCCCTGGATATCTGTGTTTGCTGGGTACCTTTTCCTGTCTGCAGAGGGTTGGTTGGTTGCAGCTTTGCGCTTATCTGCCTGCTGTTGCTGCTGCTGCTGCTGCTACACAGTGTTGGGGAAAGGAGAATTGTGCAATATTCATCTTCCCATGAGGCTTGGAGAAGATCAGAAAAGGAAAGCTTTTAGCTGGCTTTTGATTTCCCTTCCTTGAGGCTGGTGATAAAGATTGGCTGCACGGCACAAACTGCACTTGAAAGGGGCAATTCATGCAGCCCATTTTATCAGCCGCCTGAATGGTGAATCAGCACTCAACCCGCGTGCTGTAGGGTGATAGCGGTGATCCCACATGAGGAGGTGGCGGGTGTGTGGAGATAAGACAAGCTTGAAGTTGGATTCTTTTCCAGACAAACTTGACTTTTCCTTTGTTTCTGGTCAGGAGGGAGGATGTGTGGGCACTTAAGAAGCCTCCCTGGTGATGATCTCAGTGGATTCTGCTTTAGGCAGAGAGAATAGCCAGAAGTGCAAAGAGGAGACGGTGAATGAGGTGAAGGTGATAGCCTGAATGTGCTGAAGTACCTATGAGAGCATGAGCTAAGAACAACTGGGCACATCTTCTTTTGGAAACAGGCATGCTTGTCATACGTAGCCTCCCTTCCACAAGAACAGGGTTGTGCCCATCTCAGTTTTGAATGAGCAGACTTTATCTGATTTCCATGGCAGGAAAATATCTTCCAGAGCTTGAGCTGGTCCTTCTTGTCTCTCTGCCATCAACTGAATAATGCAATAGGGTGCAGTTCCATTACCCCAACAAGGAACACTAAACTAAGGAAGTATGGCCCAATAGATCAGGATTACTTTTATTAGAACGGTTACAATACCAGAATCTTGCAATTCTGAAAGTGCTTCCCTCTCTATCGCTTTATCTGTGTGTGAATTAGAGAAGGACTAGACTGAGATGTTTATTCAAACTAATTTCTTGGCCTGGGCTCAGTTCCCACTTAGCTGACTATGGCCTTGGTTGCGGCTCTTCCTCCTGTTCTGTAATTCTCTCCTCCCTCTGCATTCACTTGGTACAGGGATAGGCTGTAGACCCAAGTTGAAAGATCTCAGTTGGTCTCCAGGATGCTTGGAAGACTATGTCATAGCTTCTCTTATTCTCCTCCCCCAACAAAGCTGAAATTTGAATGCAGTCATTATAAGATGTCAAGGACTGATGCTTTCCAAAGGGTGTCCATGAAAATGAGGGCTTCGCTCACCCTGCTGTTTTTAGAGGACGGTGTCTGCTATCATTGTACTTTTTTTTTACAGCCAAAAGCACATGCAGCATGAGTAGCTACTGATACTCAATTACCACTGAGGTTTTTAGAACAAGGACATACCAAAAGGCCCATTTTCTTCCTATTACCAGGTATAACTAGTCTGAGCCCATATAGAATATCTATCTGAAGAGTTCGTGCCAAGTTGACTGCTGCTGCTGCTTCTGTCTTTCCCCTTCTCTCTCATTGAGCCTTTCTGCCCTGAAACATTGCATTTCCCATCCCCGTTGTAAAGATGGACAATGTATAGGTAGTCCTTGGCTTACGACCACAATTGAGCCCAATTTTTTTGTTGCTAAATGAGATGGTTTTTAAGCGATTTCCCCCCCGTTTTATGACCTTTCTTACCACAGTCGTTAAGTGAATCGCTGCGGTTGTGAACTTAGCAACAAAACTGTAAAAGGAGTCTGATTCCCCCATTGATTTTGCTTGACAGAGGGTTGTAAAAGGTGATCACGTGACACAGGGACACTGCAATTTTCATAAATATAAACCGGTTGTCAAGTGTCCAAATTTTAATCATCTGACCATTTGGGAGGCTGCAACAGTCATAAGTGTGAAAAACAGTCATAGATCCTTTTTTTCCCCATCGCCATTGTAACTTCAGTCACTGAACGAATGGTTGTAAATTGAGGATTATCTGTACCCTAAAATAATCAGCAATATTTGGAAAAGAGGTTGGCTTCCATCAGGGGTGAAATCCAACCAGTTCTGGAGAACCGGTAGTGGAAATTTTGAGCAGTTTGGAGAACGGGCAAATACCACCTCTGGCTCGCCCCAGAGTGGAGTGGGAATGGTGATTTTGCAATATCCTTCCCCCAGGAATGGGGAGAGAATGGGGATTTTGCAGTATCCTTCCCCTAAAGTGGGGTGGGAATGGATATTTTGCAGTATCCTTCCCCTGCTACACCCACCAAGCCACACCATGCCCACCAAGCCACTCCCATAGAACTCGTAGTAAAAAAAATTGGATTTTACCACTGGCTTCCATATACTAGATGCAAAGCCAAAAGCCAGTAGACGCCTCTCACCACCAAAAGCATGGGGAAAAAAAGAAGAAGGAATATTGAGTCCTGCACCTACCATACAAAAGTGCATTATAGCAAAGCATGTACTGGCACCACCTACTTAACATGTGGTGGATGGGCCATCCCCTCTCCCCATTAGTGAACCTGGCAGTGAGGAAAATGTTTATGTTGAAATAATATCAACGATGCCAGACAGAGGGTACCTGTGAGTGATTTGCTGCAGGCTGTTCTCAGGAGCCGGGCGAGACTGAAAGGGGAGCTCTCCATTAACATCTAAATATGGTATACCTCCCCCCCCCCCAGAAAACGTGTACTTTTATGCCTAAATCCGGTGCCAAGTCACCATATTAATAACTTACATCTAAACTCCATTTAATACTAAAAACAAGTTTTGAAAGTACTTTCCAAAAGCTTTATTATGAACAGAAATGATGTTTTGACAAATTTGTGAGCCATTTTTTAAAATACGTGTTCTTTGTTTCTGTTTTGGCTGTCATCTCATCTCTAGCCAATATTGCTGGGAGTATGTAATGAGAGGTGAGCTTTCATAGGGTTTGTAATTTCTTTTAATACGGGGTCTTGAAAGCTAATCAGAGTTGGATTGGGGGTACGTTTCGATGAAAGGCTACTAAGGTACTAATACCCTGGAATGGTAATTTGGGAAGGGAAAAAAAGCCACAAAAGACAATGAGAAAATCTTTCTGTGATTATTAAAGTTAAGCGATAAAATTTTGAACTATATTGAACAAAAGCATTCAGTATACTTTGAAATAATCTTATTTTTAGCTTTCAGTCTTATTCACCTAAGATACTAAAACTCAGTTTATGCCAAGTTATTATAAGTCATATTGATACAAACAATATCCCCAAATACACACACATATACACAGGGAGGGAGGGAGGGAGAGGGGCAGAGGTGGGTTTCAGCAGGTTCTGACCAGTTCTGGAGAACCGGTAGCGGAAATTTTAAGTAGTTCGGAGAACCAGTAGTAAAAATTCTGACTGGCCCCACACCCATCTATTCTCTGCCTCCCGAGTCCCAGCTGATCGGGAGGAAATGGGGATTTTGCAGTAACCTTCCCCTGAATTGGGGAGGGAATGGAAATTTTACAGTATCCTTCCCCTGCCACGCCCACCAAGCCATGCCCACGGAACCGGTAGTAACTCTTTGCAGTTGCAGTGGTGATGAAGTACCTTTACAACCATTGTTCACATTTACATCCTTTGTTGTTGTGTAATAGCAATAGCAATAGCACTTAGACTTATATACTGCTTCATAGTGCTTCACAGCCTTCTCTGAGCAGTTTACAGAGTTAGCATATTGCCCCCAACAATCTGGGTCCTCATTTTACCCACCTCAGAAGGATGGAAGGCTGAGTCAACCTTGAGCTGGTGAGATTCAATCTGCTGAACTACAGCTAGCAGTCAGCTGAAGTACTGCATTCCAACCACTGCGCCACCTCGGCTCTTGCCAAGTAAAGCCAAGGAAAGCTGAAGCAAGTTCATAAGCACAGTCGCAGTTTCACTTAGTGACCATTTCACTTAGCAACTGGATTGCCAGGCTCAATTACAGTCACCACAAGGACTATCTGTAGAATTTTTTTAGGTCAGTGCACAACTGCTTGGATTTGCCTTTACAGAGATCTCTGCATTTAGCTCTGTTTGATATGCCAGGCAGCAGAGAGAAACAGTCATTTATTGCTGTCATACAGCAATAAAGCAGCTTTCTTAAAATACTTCTGGAGTCTGTTTCCTGACCTGGCCTACCTTGAACAGCTGATGCTCTCTTGGTGATGGTTTGAAACTCTAGAGAAGGAGTCAATTTGAGACTTCTCTGCCACAGTGCCTGGCTTTTGTAACATTTTACCCTCTAGGGAAGATCTTCCCCCATTTTCCTAAACTTCTGCAAGAACCTGAAGACCTGACTCTGCCAGTTGGCTTGGGGACCAAATGGGGGAGTATCAATCTGGCTGCTGGACTGATGGCAGACTCCAACTCATTTCTTCCTCTCTAGTCTCCACCCGTCCATCTATTTTGGTTATCATATTGATGAATTCTGGTTGTATTCTTTTTATTGTTTATTTTATGGGTTCTATTATTTTATCCCAGAGGTGCTATTTCAGGAGGCAACTGGACTTTCTTGGGTTTTTTTTCTTTGAAGACGTTTGAAGATTTTGCAATATCCTTCCCCCAGGAGTAGAGAAGGAATGGGGATTTTGCAGTATCCTTCCCCTGGAGTGGGCTGGGAATGGAGATTTTGCAGTATCCTTCCCCAGCCACACCCACCAAGCCACACCCACCAAGCCAGGCCCACAGAACCGGTAGTAAAAAAAAAATGAATTTCACCACTGGTAGAAACTATGCAGCCTTCTCAAACAGAATTAAACAACAGAAACAGAAAGCACTGATTGCAACTAAAATTCTGCAGTAGTTTCTAGGAAAACAGCAACAGAACAACAGAGTTGGAAGGGATCTGGGAGGTGTTTTAACTCTAACACCTTGCTCAAGTAGGAGACCTTATACCATTTCAAAAAAATGACTTCCAATTTCTTCTTAAAAACCTCCAGCGATGGAGCACCCACAACTTCTGATGGAAAATCCTTCTTTTGCAATCCTCCTTTCTCACCACTGGCTTATAAAATGTAATCAAAATATTATTAAGAAAACAAATGCTCTGTTTTGCTTCTACCCATCACTCAAGAAATTTATAGCTCCTGAAATTGTGGAAGGAAAAAGAATAGCCAGGCTTGCAGATAATGCCATACAGAATTTTCTAGAGTCATCCAGCCATCACCACACTTGTCCTCAGTTTGTTATATTGGCACAACAAATGATAAATGATTCTGAAAATAATCCAGGATTACCAGATCTATACCAGATCTTTAAAAACCCAGGTAACCTGCTGCACAGAAATAATAATAATAATAATAAATCAATTTTCTGCCATTTGGTAGTCATCTGGGTTTCGGCAACTCAGATATGGAGAAAGCTATTCTCCAAAGCACCTGAAGGCAATGGATGGAAACTAACCAAGGAGAGAAGCAACCTAGAACTAAGGAGAAATTTCCTGAGTTACAGCATTTAATCAGTGAAACGATTTGCCTCTAGAAGTTGTGAATGCTCCAACACTGGAAGTTTTTAAGAAGAGTCCCAAAGATGCTTTTTCAAGAGGCAACTGGACGTTCTGGTTTTTTCTCTGAAGATGTTTTGCTTCTCACCCAAGAAGCTTCTTCAGCTGGAGCTGCAAGAAAAAAACCAGAACGTCCAGTTGCCTCTTGAAAAAGTACCTTTGGGACAACATGAGTTGGATAACTGAGAATCTCCATAGACATTTCAAAGAAGAGATTGGACAATCATTTTTCTGAAATGGTATAGGATTTCCTGCCTGAGCAGGGGGTTGGATAAGAAGACCTCCAAGGTCCCTTCCAACTCTGTTATTCTATTCTGTTCTGTTCTGTTCTGCTCTGCTCTGCTCTGCTCTGCTCTGCTCTGCTCTGCTCTGCTCTATTCTGCTCTATTCTGCTCTATTCTATTCTATTCTATTCTATTCTATTCTATTCTATTCTATTCTATTCTATTCTATTCTATTCCTTATTTCTATTCCTTATTTCTAGACTATATTAAGTTTTATCAGCTGTGGAGAGAATTACAACCTATCTGCTAGAGTCAATAAATTGTCAATAAATCAGCCTGCCAATAAATTCCTTCTTATTATTTGGGACATAATAAGATACATAGGTAACCATTATATTATTATTTTTAATCTAGATCATACTGAGTCCATTAGTCCCTGTTAAACAAAAGGAAGAGGATGCTTGATTGCTTTCTTTTCTGTTGTTGCCTTAAGCTATGAAATGACTCAAAATCTTTACAGTTCAGCCCCCAGCAAAATAGAACTTCTGAAGTTCTAAACAGCCCATCTGTTAGTGATATGGTTAAGCTATGTATTCTCTACATACATATATACATTTCCTGCATTGCATATTATTTCAAATATTTGCTCTTAGAACTGCAAGGTGTCCTACTGTCATAACAGTGAAGTTATTCATTAAGCTGTCAGCACCTTTGCGTATTTTTCCCCACATGGAGTCCATTTCTGATTTTCCATTCCCCCTTAGAGGACCTACTCACTCATCACCATGAGCGGTTGCTCTCATAACTGGTGCAATTGAGATTTTCATGTCAACATATGTAAACCAAAATCTCAGCCTCTTTATTGCCGGTATTCCAAATCCTGAATTTTCTAGGGCACTAATGGATTTTAAGGGCCAGCTTGCATTTGCTAAGAGTTTTATTCCTATCAACATGATGCAGTTTTTGGCATTAACTTCTGAGCTGGGTTTGTAAAACAGTATTCGAAGAAAAGATGTCCACAAACAAGCATTGACCAGGAGGGAGGGAAAAAAAAGAGCCATGATTGATTGCAAGCCTCTGTGTTTTGAAATGATGCAGGGTACACAAAGCATAATAGAAAATAGAGGCGCCATCATTATTTGGACATAGAATGGTGTTGTTGAATTACATATGAATCTACCTCAGTTTTAGGTAGGACTGAGGGCTGCAGACGTCCAAAATCAATGCTAGTCCAATTAAGCCAAGGAGCATGCTTGGCAACGGAGGAATCCATCTATTTCCAGTTCATGTCACTTTCAAAAATGTTTATTTATAATCCTTCTTGGTTCCCTTTCTGCAATGATATAATTTTTTCTGTCTCTAAAATGTCTTGAAATAAGTAATTAAGCTACATGGGTCTAAAATAACTTCAGCATACCTGGAGAGTGCAAAGCAAGGTAAGTTTATACTTAAAAGTGTAGTTATGTCCAAAGCAGGCTACTGGACAAATAGTACTTCTGACCTTCTATACAAGCAAACATCTACCTTCAAATATATTCACATATTCAGGCTGCATGTTATAAATCTCTTTCTCTTTTCCTTATCATAAATGTACTCAAACATGAAAGTAGGACTCCTCCCGAGAGCAATTCATTTCTCAAGATTAATAAGGTGGGTGGCGGTGGTGGTGGAAGATGAAAAGCATCAAGATTGGAGCCATAACCAATGATCAAATGACCAAGCTTTGGGCCTTTTTTAGTGTGTGATGCATGGTTGGGATCCCCTTTGTAACCATTTTGCCCCTTCTCTCCTTGGCTATCTTCAAACAGGGGTGAAATCCAGCAGGTTCTGACAGGTTCTGGAGAACTGGTAGCAGAAAATTTGAGCAGTTCGGAGAACCAGCAAATACCACCTCTGGCTGGCCCCAGAGTGGGGTGGGAATGGGGATTTTGCAGTA
>JANHZT010001129.1:501544-518754 GCA_032468215.1 Stegonotus admiraltiensis
ATTTTATTTATATGCCGCCCTTCTCCGGAGACTCAGGGCAGCTTACAATGCGTTAAGCAATAGCCTTCATACATACACACACACACACACACACACACACACACACACACTAATGGATACAGCTCCAGTGAAGCCGAATACATCTAGGACTGTAGTATATTTTAGATTTGAATAGGAAAATCAGGAAAGTGTTGTTCACCCGAGACTGGTAGCTCTCACCTGGAAAAGACCAGATAAGGGTCAATGACATTCAAAGGAGGTCAGACCTATCCCTCATGTGTTTACATAGTGAATCTAGGCTAATTCCCTGTTTGAGCCCTTCTCCCAAGTCCAACAGGTCTCCAATAGGTATTCAAATAACAGAATATTGGGGATTTAAATATACTATATGGATATCATTGCACTGATGTATTAAGATTTATAACATGAAAGGGGAAAAAGAGATTGCCCACAAAAAGAAAAAATAATTAAAGCACAAGAGGAACTTAATAGCAGAAAGAATGTAAAAACCAACAGAGTGAACAAGATGGGAATGGCATATGCTGTTACCACGTCCATCTCTGTCTTTGTAGCTAGCAGTAACCAGAAGTAGTGGAGCAGGAATGGGATAGGTGGGTAAAAATGTAGCTACGCCAGACCCCATTATCAGAAACAGTGGAAAATCTTTAATATACTTGGTAATGACAGACCCAACGCTCCATATTTCTTTCTTAGTTTAAATCCGTTTTCTGAGCAGTCCAGAATTAGCAGTCAATGCTGCTCCTATATCTTATCCTTCTTTTAAAGAGCATCAAACCCATGTCTATAAGGAGCTTATCTAAGACTTAACAAGTCATTTGGAAAGCACTAGCTGAGCAAGTGTCTCTGCCAAAGTCAGGTGTCTAGCATTTCCTGTGGCTGAAATCAGGTTAGTCATGCAGGGTACTTTCCAGTGACCCAGGGGAGAAGGCATCCTTGCAGGAGCCTAAATTGGCCAATGGGTGCTGGGGAGATCACACCTTCCATCAACAACTATATGGTCAAAGCAGGCTAGGGTTACTGCTAAGTATGTTAAGTCTATTGTGTTTGTTTGGTTGGTTGGTTTAGCATATGGTACAGAAAACATGGATAACGGTCTAAAATATTGTATATAAAAAGACCAAATGATGCTATGGTACATGTATGATGAAATATGTAGTCAATTATCTAAAGTAGGAAGAATTGAAGAAGTTATATGTAAGTTACAGGTCACATTTTGAAATACGTCGATTCATAAGAATGGAGTGTTTTGTATCTTAATATCTACCTATATCTAATATCTATTCATGGTATTTGATGTTAAACAACAAACCAGTAAAACAAAACAAAAGGCAGGGATGCCGTACAAGTTAATCATATCCTATGTTACAGTCCCACCTTCCTCCAGAATTCATGTGGATACCTATGCTAGATTTATTATATTAAATGAGATTTCCTTTTAATATTACCACTGTGATTGACATCTTTATCTGAAACAACCAGAAGCTCTCCATATCTCATGGTATATAATTTTATGTTCTCAATGTTGAAATTACTTTCTCAGAAATCATTTTTTAGACTGATAGATAGTCATTCAGGGGTCTTGTGTAGACAAAAGAGGGAAACAAGTAGACTGTTTGTTTTTCCAATCTCTAATCAGATGTTTTAGAGATTAAGGGAGAACCAAATGAGTGAGGGGTGGTGGTGGAAGCAGAGCCACGTTTACCCTTCCTTGCCTTCCCCCTTTCTTCCACCTCATTTCCAGCATCATGTAGCGAGTTTGACAAATGATGATGTGTAGAAAGAGTGCATTTGGGTCTCAGACCATTAGCACATTATCACGAGAAAAACAGAAACCCTGGATGGTATCACTGGAGACCCATTCAAAATTCTTTGAACGTGAGGCATGAATGAAGGTCCATCTCCAAAGTAACTGTGGCATGAATCGGAGCTAAAAACCCAGAGAGGCCCAGGTGAAGACACCAAGCATTGCATGAAAAAACGGTCAGAATCAACCCATTCTGCAAAAGGAAAGAAGGGCTGCTATTTCTCTCTGGGGACCTAGATACTGAATGATTTAATGGCTACCTGTAGGAAATGCCTTTTGGTTTATTGCTTTCTTTCCGTTTTATGAGAGAGAAGTGAGATGCTAACTCTTCCCCATTTCCACCTTGCTTTCCCAACTCAGCAGGCTTCGCTCAGCCACAGCTTGAGTCCTGTCATCTTGCAAGAGATACTTCCAAAGCCACCTTGTTTGCAGATTAAACTATTGCAGGATGACTGACCATGCACTGGATAAAAGAAAACAATTTTTACATGTTCTATATGTTCCTTTGAAAGTTTACTGTAAATTACAGTTAATCTTTTAGTTTAGGATAGGGTTCTAAAAATAAATGTCTCAAAACGTCCAGTTTAGTGATACGTTGCTACTGGTTCATCCCAGATAGGACGAACCAGTAGCGGCGGTGGTGAGAGGCTCCGCCAACTCTGCGCATGCACAGAAGTGTCACGCATAAGCTCACGCACATCCATGAGCAAACCAGTAGCAAACAAAATTGAAACCCACTTCTGGTCCATTTGTATGTGAAGTTACTGTGTGGCTCCTTTGACTAAGGCTTATAATATTTTTAAAGCATAGCTAACACTGCACATTCAATATATATAAAAGCAATCTAATAACTGCAATGCAAAACAGATCAGATTATATCAAGAATGTTTTCAGCCAGGAAATTGCAGGAATAACACTGGCAGCTATGTATCTATATATTAATGAATCAAACCTAGCATTCTCCAGATATATTGGTACTCCAAACATGTTGGAATAATTATGATAACTGAAGTTTAATATATCTAGAGAACACTATATCTGGACATATAGGTTAGGAAACCCTATTGTAGAATACCAAATTATACTTTCAATCATTTAGCCCTACAAGCTTTAGGCTACTTTTGTTAGACTGATGAGAGGCATGCATGAAACAAAAAATGTTTTGAGCCTGAAAAAAATAGTCCTATTTGGAAAATCCAAATGCATTATTTGGGAAGACTTTGCTGAAGCATTCTGAAAGTTCTAATGTAGTAAAGAATATGAATTTCAAACATACCTCCATATCTTCCACAAAAGCAACCATGAATGCAGATTCGAGTCCATGGCTGAAAAGTATAGGAGCACAAGGCCTCCTTGGGATTTTTGGCCTAATCATGAATCCTCCCATGTAGATCAGCCTTGTGAAATTAATAAATGAAAACTAACTGGGTTAGATCAGACATTTGAAGACCAGAATATAAAGCTGGCTAATTGAAAATGAACTTGTGTTACAAATAGCATTTTCTCCCTATATGGTCCAGTGACCAACTGCCAGAGTTTTTACAGCATACTCAAAGACTGTTTTCAGACACAGCCTTTACTCTGACCTTAGTCTTCTTTGTAATATTTGGAACAGAAGGAAATTTATTGCTATCTTGGCTAACTTCTGATATACTTCTTTTCTGCTTTGCACCCTGTCTAGTTCTTCTTTGGTAGAAGAAAAGTTTAGCAAGTCCCACTTCCCTGTCATGCATAATACCTCCTCTGGAGGCACATAATGTATCTTAATCTCTATGATGGCTACTGCGGAAGAGCAGGCTGCCCAGAAAATAGCCTGCACCTGTGCAGTTGTTGTCCTGCCTCTTTAAGCAATTTTCCCAACCAGCATGGCTATAAAAAGAGGCACAGCTGGGTGTAGTGCTTGTGCGTGTTTGAATGTAGAAGTAAAGCAGCCTAAAACAGCTACAGATAATTTTCTTCAGCAATACTCACAAGAAGTAGAAGGACTCACAATATGTAGTAGTTGGAGCAGTAGTAGTAGTAGTAGTAGCAGCAATAGCAGCAGTGAAGAAGAATGTAGTAGTGAGTGATAGCAGTGGGTATTTGTGGTGTTTAGGGTCCTGTGTTGGCTCTTTTATGTTTGGAGCTCACTGTAAAAGCTGCCAGAGCTTTTACAGCATACTCAGACTGATTTCAGACACAGTCTTTTCTCTGACCTTAGTCGTCTTTGTAATATTTGGAACAGAAGGAAATTTATTGCTATCTTGGCTAACTTCTGATATACCTCTTTTCTGCTTTGCACCCTGTCCAGTTCTTCTTTGGTAGAAGAAAAGTTTAGCAAGTCACACTTCCCTGTCATGCATAATAGCTCCTCTAGAGGCACATAATGTATCTTAATCTCTATGATGGCTACTGCGGAAGAGCAGGCTGCCCAGAAAATAGCCTGCACCTGTGCTGTTGTTGTCCTGCCTCTTTAAGCAATTTTCCCAACCAGCATGGCTATAAAAAGAGACACAGCTGGGTGTAGTGCTTGTGCGTGTTTGAATGTAGAAGTAAAGCAGCCTAAAACAGCTACAGATAATTTTCAATACTCACAAGAAGAAGGACTCACAATATGTAGTAGTTGGAGCAGCAGCAGCAGTAGTAGTAGTAGCAGCAATAGCAGAAGTGAAGAAGAATGTAGTAGTAAGTGATAGCAGTGGGTATTTGTGTTGTTTAGGGTCCTGTGTGGGCTCTTTTATGTTTGGAGCTCACTAAATTAAGCAGAGTTAAAATAACTTGTGGCAAAGTGGTGGTAGCAGTGGGATATCCAACACAGGATGGCAAATACAGAAGTGGAGGTAGCATAAACTCAAGAGTTCATTAAATATTTCCTGAAAATAAAATAAGCTGTGGCTATAAAGGAGTTTGGCCCTTTTGCAGAGCTAAGGCTTTGCAGGAAATGATCAACATCCTGGCTGCAGAAACCAGATCTCTTATCAGAGCCTGCATAGACAGACATGGAAAAGGCAGAAGTAATGTTCTCCCTTAGAAGAAACTACTATTTGGTAGAGGCCAGTGGATAAACCAAAAAAGGTAGATTAGCCAAAAATGAGGCTTTACTCAGATACTTCAGCCAATATCAGCTCAGATCTCTTAAAGCAACAGCAAGAAGAAAGGCTTTTTTAAAAAAAGGGAGAGCAGCTTTGGAGGGAGACACAGAGGAAGGATAGGCTAGCATACGAAAAGAATAGGACTGCTGATGGATATGGCACAAGAAGAAGAAGGAGAAGAGTGAAAGAGGCAAGAAGAATTTAGCTGCAGATAAACTTACTTAAAGGGGTGCAGTCACCAGAAGGAGCACATTCACCACTAGGGTTTTCAGAACATGTGGCAGTTAGAGACAGTCCCAAAGATGTAAAAATTTGCAAGCTGTCAGAGGAACAAGATGCTTATTTTAGCATGTTTGAAAGAGTTGCTACCTTTTGTAAATGGCCTGAAAGTGAATGGATGGCCAGAATAGCCCCATGTTTTAACAGTGAAAAGCTTTGAAAGATTATTCTTCTGGCAAGAGAGGCAATGGATTACTCCCATGTTAGAGAGAGAATCCTATACAGGTATGATGTCACTCCCTACACATATAGGCAATGGTTTAGGAGCTACACTTACGACAAATATAGAGGGATTTGCAATTGTGGGCAAGGTTGGAAGTCATAGGCAGGAAACGGTTAAGGTCAGATAAAAGGAGCAAAGAAAAAGTGGTAGACAAAGTAATTTTGAAACAGTACAGAAAGTGAAGTTTTGGGTGCAAAAACACAATTCAGAAACAAGTCAAAGGGCAGTAGAATTGGCTGAGGATTACATGGCAGCAGCCGGTCAGAGGATGTGAGGGAAGTACAAGAGAAAAGAGTGAGAAAGCCTGTTCCAGAAAATAGAAACTTTAAGGAGCTGGAAAGGTGAAAAGAGTCAAGAAGCCTTTAACACCTGCCCAAGCCAAAGGAAGGCATTGAGAAGACAGAGAGGCCCATAGTTGTTACAACTGTGGGAAAATAGGAATTTGTTAAAACTGTAAAAGTCACAGGAAAAAGGGGATGTTGGGCCTCTCTGGGAAGAAAACTGAGAATCCCAGAAAAAGTTAATGTCACTGTTAGAGACTTAGTAGATACTGTTAGTGGATGGATGTTAGTGGTTTGAAACCTGAAGGAAACATGCCGTTTTCCTTAATTGACAGACTTACCGGTACTAGCTTACATTGTCAAATGTGGCTAAGTGATGCATTTATATAAGGTGCATCCCTGTAATACTTTCTTATGAATGATGGCATCTTAAAAGCTAAAACACTGTCGCTTAATTATACCATATTTTTCTGAACTTGTAAGTAGAGTCTGAAAAAGTAATAAATTGAATTCCTTGCATTAGCATATTGGTTTGGGAAACTTTCCTCTCTGTGTGTCTGGAAGCCAAGAGATTCTTTCACTCAAAAGAGAACTTGGTTTGATCGTGAACTGAATCACTTGCTAAAACAGGGTTAGGCAACTCATGAACTACATAGACCCCCCCCCAGCATTGTATTTTGTGGGGGCGGAGGTGTTTCAGCCCCTTTAGATTGCATTGCTTGAATCTGGCAGCAACATCTGGCTCGGGTGGGTTTCACTTACCTTTGCTACTGGTTCGCTCACACGTGCGCCACTTCTGCACATGCGCAGAAGCTTCTGCACATGTGCGGATTGTTTTTTATGACATCTGGGCGGGTGGGGGGAGCCTCCCACCACCGCTGCTACCGGTTCGCCCAAACCCACCACTGATCTGGCTATATTTGGCATTACAATTGTTTGAGTTCCATATGGAGAATAGGAGTAATTTTCTTGCCAGAGGCATCTAACTCCCATCCACATGCTTAACTGCCTCCCTAAATGTAAAAAAAAGAGGCTGAACATTTTAAAGTAGAAAATTGGAGTCCTCTAAAAGACCAGAGGTCTGTGGTCTCCAGCCCTTAACCACCTCAATGATTTATTTTATTAATTTTCTATGCTATCTATAGCTCCTACAAGGTGACTCTGGGTATTTCAGATGTTCCTAAAAGTTGGCTTATGTGAATGGCCAAGATGAATGGCCAAGATAATGGCCTTGCTAGGTGGCTCAGTGGCTAAGACACTGAGCTTGTCAATCAGAAAGGTCAGCAGTTCGGCGGTTCGAATCCCTAGTACAGGTCTCCTGCGTGAGCAGGGGGTTGGACTAGATGACCTCCAAGGTCCCTTCCAACTCTGTTACTCTGTTACATTCAACGAAGGCACAGCTCTAATATAAAGGGCAATTCTTTCATAGAATATTCTCCTTTGTTCCTTTTACCTTAAAAAAAAGTTTTGACATGCACTGTTGTAACTGTGGAGTATTATATGGCAGATTAAAATAATGTGGTTAGTTTTGTTATTGCATAGCAGGTTTGAGGAGTTGGAATGTTGTGGAGCTTTATTTGCAGAGAAAACAGAATTGATGCTACCTAGAGAATCATATCAGTCAACGTGTAAATGAACTGCTTTAAGAAGAAGAAAAGAGTTTCAGACTGTGTTTTTGCTACACTCCAATCTGTAATCTAATCATATTATAAAATGCATCAAGAAAAAAATCTGATAAGTCCAAGCATTGAAGACTTGCTCAAAAAGTTTGTATAACTTAAGGCAAAGGCTGTGAAATGGTAGCTTATGCTGACTCTTAATTCATAATTCAGTAAGCAAAGAGCTGCTCACACAGAAGCAGACTTTGCAAAGTCATTGTACTATTATTATAGTTGGTCACACAGTCGGCCAGCTGTTTAGACTGGATTTGGTATTTTTATCCACCTATTGAGTCCTTCCCAAGGACCTAGAATAGGCAGATGTTGTTGTTTAATAACATAATTACAATTTTTATGGCATTCAGTTCACACATGGTGGCTCCAGACAGCATCCATCTGTCTTTCTCCTTTTCTCTGGATCTGTGTCAAATGGCTCAAACCAGATGCTTTCGGGATATTAACTAATAAATAATACTGAAGAGACTTTGATAAAATTTGGAGGGGTTACTTTTTATGAACTCTTTAAGAGAAGGTTGGACAGTATTGCTCTTTCTGCTCCAGATATTGTCTTTAGTGATCATTAACATGTGAATATTTTTAAAAAGAAAAATAGAATCCCATCTACAAATAGGCCTCAAGAGCTAAGAACAGCATTCCTTCGTCACTTATGAAAAGAGATGCAGATGAAAGCTGTTAAATTCCACAGGCCCAACTCACATCTTTGTGTATTCCTTGAGAGCTTGTTTTAGGGCAGGGGTGTCAAACTCTCGTCATCATGGCGGTGTCATGTGACGTATCAGGACTTTTTTCCCCCTTCGCTAAACCAGGCGGGGTCAGGGCCAGCATGTGATGCATCTGGCCTGCGAATTTGGCACCTGTTCTTTAGAGGTTTGTAGGATCCACTGAAGAATATGTTATGTGCTCTGAGAAATAAGGAACGTAATTATATTTCTGTCTCTAGCAGCTAAAAAAGCAAGTCTTCTATCTGCAAAAGTCTACCTCATATCTAAACCATGAAGATTTAAAGTTCATACTCAATAACCACCAACAAATCCAAAATAAAGGAAAAGAAGATACTCTTTCCCATATACAAAAGTCAGCTGGACTGGCCATTAAATCTAATTTCAACACTATAATATCCTCCACAGCTTTGTCTAGATTATTTGAAGACCTATATAGCCCAGTATGATAATCACACCTCACCTCATTTTCTCTTTTTTAAAAAATAAAATAAAATTGCATATTGCAGCCATTTATTCAAAGTCATTTGAAAGACATCTCTTACTCCTATAGTAATATGGAGGTAATTCAGCATATGCACAGAAAGAGTTATATCGCTGCTGTTCTCTTTGTTGTTGTTGTTTTGTTTTAGTGATATTTTTATCATCTGCTATGCTGATTGATACCTGGCTTCACCCTAAAATTGGCAATTCATACACAGGAGATCACACTAAGAGTTGGATATACTGTGTTTGAATATTGCTTATTCATTATTTTGTTTTTTATTCCTTTCCTTAAAGAATGGTACTTAAGTAGATGTAGAGGAAAGAATGGCAAAACCTGGTGGCACAGTTAAAAAAAGGAATCAGCCTAGAATCCCTACATAGCTACAAGTGAACTAAGCCCAGCCTCCTTGAATACCATTGATCCTTATTTAATTCCATGCAGATGCTAATATTAGTTGAGAATATCCCAGTGCATAGTAGCAATAAATCAGTGTAATGTGTGAACTTGATCTTTCATGCCTGACAGTCATTGACCAGAAAACAAGATAAAACAAAAATATTAAATAAGACTAATTTATAAAAGCTTTTCAACATAATTAAAATAATCCAATAATTACAATGATAAAATTGTTCGGTATAAGTTAACTTTTACACTTTACCCTTGGGAAGTATTATCTAATCAGATGTTGCAATCATACTGACAATTTAACTACAAATGAATACAGCGGGAAGTACCCATCGTATTGTAAGTTTTCTCGGATCCTACAAACCATTTCAGCAAAGACTGGATCCAAATTTAAGTTTGAAAATTTGGTCTTTACATGTTCCAGTGATTCTGCTTGTGGTCTCAAGTGTGTATAAAGTACAATGTTAAAGCATTTCCAGTTAATGTAAATAATATTGGACTTGTTCTTTCTGCTCCAGAGGTTGTCTTTGGTGATCATTAACATGCAAAAGAAAGAAAGAAAGAAAAAGAAAGAAAGAAAGAAAGAAAGAAAGAAAGAAAGAAAGAAAGAAAGAAAATTCCATCTACAAATAGACTCCAAGATCCTGACAATAGCATTCTCTCATTCCCTTATGAAGAAAAGATGTCACTGGCTAATCCTTTCAACCCGGAAGTGCTTTGGCACTCCAGTCACGACTGTAGTAGTACCTATGGCAGTATTGACTACCACAGTTAGCAATGTTTAATTTGTTTGAAAGATGCAATAAAATATTTTAAACAGACTAGTAAAACAATTGATGGAAAATAGTTTTCCTATACTGCTTCGAATCTAGGTCTAAATTAGACAAGGCAGCAATAGTCAAAGAATATTCCTTAATCTGCAACACAACCATGAAGGACAATAGTTGGATAAAGCAAACCAACAGAAAATAATGAAGGTGGAAGGGACAGTCATGGAATAACAACTGGAAAAGAAAAGAAAAAAAGCAGTGACTTTTCCAGCTACTTAATCATTTCCAAGTGTTTTCTTGATAGGCATCACAACAGAAATATTTCCTCAGGGGGGGAAATATTCCATGTAGAGCAACAATACACCAGGTTTATAGAGATTTGCTTTGGGTTTATTTTATTTTAAAAGAAGACAATCAACTTTTTATTTTTCTTCCCCAACGAAGGGAAAACATTTAAATTATTCACTACACATGGGATCTATAAAATACAAATGTGGGTTTTTATATCTTTAAATAATTATTGATAAGATTTAGGGAAAAGAATGTTCCTTTAGCTGTTTTATCTACATTTTTAGTCAATAGATTAAGGAAATATTAAAATCATAGATATCTGTTTTTCTCTTTTTTGGAAGTTTATGGTGATTCTTTGTACTTCAAACAAACTCTTGATTATTTCATTTATCCAAGAACTAGTCTTTTGATTTGAACCTAATTGGTTTGGACAGATGCATTAGTACTACAGAGAATAATATAATAAATACAGGCTCTATCAAAATACAAAAGACAGGCCATGGATACATCTAGTTCAGTACTGTCCAGTTTGATAACACTAGCCCTCTATAATTTTATTAAGGAATATTTACTAGCACTATTGAAAGATGCTAGAAAGTGGAACAGGTTTGTCTTGCAGAGCATGAACACTCCTACTGAGAAAACATCCTGTTCAAAAGGATGTGAATTTTAGGTATAATATAAACAATCTCTGAAAAATGCAGAATTATTCCTTTTAGTAAAGGTGCCTCACTATTGGGGTTCACTCACTGTATTATGTAAATCACTAATTATAAAATGTATTTTGCAGAAGGCCCAGTTTGTGATTTTGAGAGCAAGTTTATACTAAATCTTGCTTCATGTTGTATTGCCAAGAGAAGTTTGAAAAATGAAGTTTTTTATTAAACAAAAGAAATTGAGATGTAGTGGTTAAGGTGCTGGTCTATAAACCAGGGGGGCTGTGAGTTTTAATTCTGCCTTTGGCACGAAGGCCAGTTGGATGGCCATGGGCCAATCACTCACTCTCTCTCTCTCTCGCTCTCTGAGCCCAACCATCCTCACAGGAATGTTGCTGTGGAGAAAATAGGAGGAAGGAATATTATGTATGTTTGTTGCCTTGAACTACTTATAAATTAATAATCAAATAATTATAATAAATGAAACAAAAGAATGCATATAAAATGTCTTAATTTCCAATGTAAATGCAAAATGAATGGGTATATACTGAAAATAAAAACAATTTACTGTAACACCAAGAAGCAATTAAGATTAATACTAAATATACATATTTTATCCACTACATAATTTCTTCTTGGAGGTGGGAAAAATTAAAATGTTTTGCTTGTTACTATATCTATAGTACAAATCCATTTCTTTGAATAACAGAATATAATGTTGAAAAAAGTAGCTATATCTAAGAAGTAAAATATTAAACTCAGTGTATAAGTTCACCTCAAGAAAAGGGTGGGTTAACCTCAGAAGCCCTAATAAGCTGAAAAGGTTCAGGTTGGGTATTTAGTATCATCAAACCTAATTCCTTTTTTTAAAAAAAAAATCCTTCCTTTGACATGAATAGTGCCTTTCACAGGACTGCAAAGCTTTGCCAGCCATTCACAAGGCTCCCCAATTCACCTACATTGGTTACAAACTTTTCCACATCCATTCATATTAAGAATGCTGTATGCCATCCAATGTTAGCATTTAGCTATTTGGATTAACAGTTTCTATATGATGGCACAATCTTACCTTAATTTGCAACAGCAGTTCTGAATGTGTATCTGCATTTTAATATTTAGCTGCTTGCATGTAGTTATCTAAAATTTAATTTACATAATATTCTCTGTACTTAACATAATTTCTTATTACAGTGGTACTCAACTGCTTTGAAACAAATTTAGTACTAGACATATTTTGATATGAAAATTTTGTCCCAGTACTCATCGTTTGTTTAGTAATCAATGCACATGCTAGAACTAATCAGTGTCAGCTGCCTTGAGACTCACTACATTATTCCTTATGGGAAAAATTTGCTTGGTACTCATCACGCCTCCCAAAACCAATTAACTTTGAATACTAAGGTACCATTGTTCAGATAAAGATAAAAGCTTAGGCTGAATTGCAGAATTTTTTTCAGGATGCCATCTACACTGATGGTTTGCCCCACTCATTTGGAAGAAAATAAAATTCTTCATATTTTATATTGAAGTGAAGAAACTGAAAATGCAAGATTTCAATTTTTTTAATATTACATTACATGTTTATATGACACAAAGTGTTACAGATATGAACTTATACAACATAGATGGCTATTGAACGCATTACACTATTATAAATAATAATTTCATAGAAATCTGAGCCTTTTAAGCCTTTTAACTCATCTTGGTTATTTGACCTTGAGGTGAGTATGGAATTTAAGATGTTCTTGGACATAAAAAAAAAATTGGGAGGATGCTTTGCTTTGTAGACAGATCCCCTTTATTTTAATTCTATTTAAATTTCTCACCTAAGTAATTCCAAGTGTAGGGGCCATGATACCCATGCATCACAACATCTGTGTTTCAATGCCAACACATGATAGCAGAGTTTATCACTGACTGTTTCAGGGATTAAAACAACATGCATTTTTCTTGCAACTTGTCTAACATTCATTCTAAATGACCGGATCTTGCTGGTCAAGTCCAGGGGCTTTTCTGGGGAATAGTTTGGATGTATCCTGTCTATATTGGTTCTCAAATGTCAGCTCATTAAGAGCTTGGCTGGACTCTGATTGGTCGACGGGCATGGTGTGGCATGCTGTATTAACAGGTATTTTGCTACCTTTGCTTGCCAGTCCCTTGGACCCATTTTAGCTAATGCCTCCTTGGTGGAGTGCACCATTTGCTCTGCCTGCCTATTGCTAGCTGGGGCGACCACGGCATGATGGATCCCATGCCCAGCCAGGAAAATTTCAAATGATGTTGACGTTAACTGTGCCCCATTGTTGGACACCAAGAGGTCAGGCAGCCCATGGGTGGCAAATAATTTCCAAAGAGCCCTAATTACAGCCTCGGAGGTGGTCAATGCCGTAAGCACTATTTCAAGCCATTTTGAATATGTGTCAGCAACCATCAAGAAGGTTTGCCCCTGGAATGGCCCAGCAAAATCAACATGTATCTGGGACCAGGGGGCCTTGGAGTTTCCCACTCACAGGCCAGAGCCATGGGTGGTACCAGTCTTGATACTCGGACCTTTTGTATCTGCTGACCCATTCAGCAATAGCTTGGTCCATATTGGACCACCACATATAGCTATGCCCCAGCGCCTTCATCCTAACAATACCTGGGTGCCCTTTGTGTAAGGTTCCCAGGACTGACCACTGTTGTGTTGGAGGAACTACTACCCTGTTGCTCCACAGCCCCACTGAGCAGATAGCTTGTTTTGCTGGGCTTTGAAGGGCTGGAACTCTGTGTTAACTGGCCCCTGTGGCCACCCCCTTTGCACCTAGTCAAGCACTTGGGCTATTACCTCGTCCTTTGTGAAGTGCTTGGCGATGGCTTGTGCCATGATGGGGAATTGGAGGTCATTGATTAAGAGGACTGAGGTTGCTGGGGCAGAGTCCGTGACATTGGTGGGCAGCGGGCAGTGGCTGAGGGCGTCAGCATGGCTTAGGTTTTTTCTGGGGCAGTGCGACAGAACATAGTTGTATGCTGCTAGGAAAATTGTCCATCTAGACATGCAGGGTGATAATACTTGCAATGTTTGGTAGTCTCCAGCTAGCAGTCCTAACAGCAGCTTGTCGTCCATCAGAAGTTCAAAATAGCAGCCATAGATGTATTCATGGAACCTCTTGATGCTGGCTACTGCTGTCAATGCTTCTTTATTGATCTGATTATAGTTGTGCTCTGCCGGTGATAGAATTCTGGAAAAGAATGCAATTGGGGCTTCTGTGACATTTGGCATTTTGTGGCTTAGGACTGCCCCAACTCCATATGGGGACATGTTGAAGGCCAGCACCAAAGGGAGGCTTTCACTGTATTGAACAAGAATGCTGCTGGACATCAATAGGTTTTTTACAGCCCAAAATGCAGAAGCTTCTCTCCTACCCCACTATCATGGTGATTTTTTCTCCAGTAGCTGATGAAGGAGTTTGGCTACCAAAGCTTTGTGGGGCAGGAAAATGCTATAGAAATTCAAGAGTCACAAAAAGGCTTGAAGTTCTGTTTTGTTGGTGGGGGTTGGCACCTTCTGAATGACCTGTACTTTGGCAGCATTAGGGTGTAGTCCAGAAGCATCTACTAGGTTGCCCAGGAACTCTACCTGTGGTATTGCAAGCTTGCATTTGTCTTTCTTGATTTTTAATCCTACTATTTGGAAACGTGCAGCACCATTCGTAGACAACTTAGGAGTTCAGTGTGGTTGGCTGCTGAGATGAGAACATCATCAAAATACAGGACAATGCCTGGAATGCCCTGTAGCAATCATTCCATCAGGCTCTGGAAGATGCCAGGTGCCACGCTGACCCCGAACTGTAGGCAGCGACACTTGAAAGCTCCTCGGTGCATCACTATAGTATGTGCCTCTGCAGTAGCCCCATCCACTGGGAGCTGCTGGTATGCCTGGGCTAGGCCAGTTTGGCGAAGTCTTTCCATTCGCCCAGGGAGTGCAGAAGATGCTGCACCACTGGTACTGGGTATGCATTTTCTTGTATGCCCAGTTCAATGTGCATTTGTAATCTGCACAAATGTGGATGGATCCATCAGGCTTGATAGGGGTGATGATCGGTGTCTCCCACTTTGTGTGTTCCACTGATTCAAGGATCCCCTGCACTAGAAGCTTGTCCAGTTTTGCGTCCACTTTCAGGCGAAGTGCGAATGGCACCCATCATGGCTTCTGGTGTATGAGGGTGATCTGGGGATCTAGGTTGAAGGAAATTGGCATTCTGGTGTATTTGCCCAGGCCTCCCTTGAATACACTGACAAATTATCTGGCAATGTCTCCATTTTGGTACTGTTGGTGTTGTTGATACCACTGATGATTAAACTCAGGGACTCGAACCAGTCCAGCCCCAATAGGCTAGGCAGGGAGCCGTCGACTACAATTAGCTGCAGCCGCACCACAAAATTCTTGTACTCTACCTGGAACTTGCCGCTACCCAGGATCGGAATGTTATTTCACTGGTAGTCTGAGTTTCAGGTAGCACTTTTTTAGCCACTTTTTCAGAATGTTGGGCACCAGTCTCTTGATCGTGCTCCAAGAGACCAGGGACATGGACGACCCGGTGTCCACTTCCATGTAGCAGGGGGCCCTTCAAGCTTGACTGTGAGGTAAATTTTCTTCTTAAGGCCAAAGCTGGCCTGACCAATGAACATTTCAGCATGGTGATTGTCCTTTATAATGGCAAAAGAAGTCTTCTTCATTCCTCAGCTGCTTCAGTGGTGCCCTTTTAGCATAAGATTGCCCTGCCAGCTGGACTGCTGTTGGCTGGATTGCTCGGCAGACCCTGGTAAGATGCCCCTTTTTACCAGATGGCAGATGGCATTTTTGAATCTGCAACCAGCTCAAGGGTAATTCCCATCACAGCCCACACAGGCGGATTGCGGTAGTCACAGCTTTTTCTTGCTAGCCCAGCCATTCCCCTTTGCTGTCCTGAGGCAGTTCACATCATCATCTTCATGCATCACATTTTTGGGGTCAACCTCGTCATGATGTACGATGATGGTTTTCCTGGCTGCAGATGGACTATTTGCCCCTTGAATTTCCACTGATGATTGGTTTGACAGCTTGGTGGCTCAGGCTTCATCTAGCGCAGTTTGAAGGGTTAGATCTGTTTTGGTGAGCAGGAAGTGCTGTAGCCGGAAGTCCCTCACCCCGCATACCAGTTGGTCAAGGAGGACATCATCCAGATCCCTGAAGTAACAATACAGCACGGCTGTCCTCTGGGTGGCCATGTATTGGTTAATTGGCTCACCCTCCACCTGGTTCCAGTGGTGGAATGCATGATGGTGGGCAATTTGTGAATGCAAAGGCACATAGTGGTTCAGCAATTTAACTAGCATTGTCTCCCAGGGCACAGATTGGATGGTCAGGGGAGCTAGGAGAGCCGTTGCAATCTTGAACATTTCAGCCCCACAAAAGCTAAGGAAAAATGGTCTTTTATGGTTGCTGGAGAGTTCTATGTAGTTGTTAGCTTCAAGGAAAAAGTCAAAGCACATGATATATGAGTCCCATGTCTCCGCTGCTGGGTTGAAGGGTGCAAAAGTAGTTAGCATGGCCATTCCTGTCAGACTGTGGCAATTTGGGTGGATGCGTCTGCAGAATTTGGTTTGTAGCACGACGTTTCATTGACTGTGACTAGTGACTAGCTTTGATAGCACCTTCAGCTCATGCCTAGTAGTGACTAGGTCATTCTGTTGCCTCAGTCCTGGTATTCCACCCTCGTTACCAGTATTCTGTTCCAGGAACAGAGGGTGGAAGAATTGAGGTGAGACAGAGATAATGGTGGCTAACAGTTTATTCTAACAGTAAAAGCTAACCAGAGACAGATCAGGCTAACAGTAACAGCAACAGCTGATTTTCTGCCTGACAGCTCCTTTTATACTCAGCTGTCAGATGGGCAGGCAATCAGGACGAGTCTATTCTCCCGCTTGAAAGTGAGGCCTTAGAACACAACATTGGACATTAAAAAAAATTGGGAGGATGTTTTGTTTTGTAGACAGATCCCCTTTATTTTAATTCTATTTAAATTTCTCTAAGTAATTCCAAGTGTAGGGGCCATGATACCCATGCATCACAACATCTGTGTTTCCATGCCAACACACAATAGCAGAGTTTATCACTGACAGTTTCAGGGATTAAGACAATATGCATTCTTCTTGCAACTTGTCTAACATTCAGTCCTTTCTACCTTCTTCCTCGGTTCCCTTTGCTCATTCACTCCACCTCATAAACATTCTTAGAAAAAGAAAAAGAAAAAATCAGCAGACATAACAGTTTCAACTCGGCAGAATGAGTTCTTCCTTAGTGGTGCCATTAGAAATGTCTTCCACTGGACTTGTCCCAACAGGGCCATTCATTCACTGAAGTCAAGGATTGTATGTTTCCCCTTCCACCCCTGCTGGGTTTAAAAAGATGATGAGATCATTTACCCTAAAAACCAAAAAACATTAGAATATCAAATGAGAAAGCATAGTTTATATCTCCAAAATGCACCAGATTCTCTGAA